>BDDC01000309.1:62076-73796 GCA_001662425.1 Chlamydomonas sphaeroides | reverse complement strand
CATTCACCGAAAACATGTAGCTCATCTTCTACGCTGTTCGCACACAGCGCGCAGACACGTGCTTCCCGGGAAACGGAAACAGGGTGTGGTGGGGGCCGGCTGGTCAGCACTGCTGACGCACGGCAGAGTGGGCCGCTGCGGCGGGACCCCAGCAGCCTCCGGCATGTGTCAGGGTGTGGTGGGGGCTGGCTAATCAGCACTGCTGACGCACGGCAAATTGGGCCGCTGCGGCGGGATCCCAGCGGCCTCCGGCATGTGTCAGGGTGTGGTAAGGGGCTTGACATGTTGTGGCTTTAAGCAAGAATTCAGCGGTTTGGGGACTTATGTTTTAGCATACCTGCCGTTTTTCTGGAAGAGTTTGTCTGTGCGGGCTGGCCGGCGGCTGGCCCAATGGCTGCTGTGGCCACAGCGGAAGCGGTAGACCTGTTGCTGTTCAGGGCAGGTGACAAGCACGTTCATCCCAAGCGCGCCCCGGGGAGGTCCGCGTGGGGACTTATGACCACGGCGTGGCCGAGCCGGTCACTGCGCGACAGTGCTAGGTGACGACGGTGCCCCTGCCCCACCCTTTTGTAATCTCACTCTCTCTCTCCCTTGCCTTTCCATTTGACCCGAAACGCATGCTCAATCCAGCACTGCTCTCGTATTTTACATGCAACGCTACTCAGGCGCCTGGAGGATCCATGCAGCGGCTTGCACTCGCTCGTCGCCAGCACACGTTCCCTGCACAGCGGGGACTGGGGCGGCCCAACGCACAACGCAGCGATGCAGCCCTAAGCAGGCGACCCTCGCCTGCACTGCCTCCAAACGCAGCACAACCGGAGCGTGACCTGCCGTGCCAGGTAGGCGTTAGCCGGCCCCGCTACGTCTTGTTCAGGTTCTCGGCCCTCCACACGAACGCGGACGCCGCGTTGGCGACCACGTGCGCCGCGGCCGGCACCCACACGTTGCCCGTGAGCAGGAACGCACCGCCGTACACGGTCCCCACGGCCGCAGCCCACAGCGCGAAGGCTGGGTTGCGGCCGCCGCTGGTGTGCAGCACGCCGAAGACCGCGGCGGCCAGCAGCACGCCGCGCCAGTCCGGGAAGGTGGCGGGCACGAGCGCTCCCCGGAACAGCAGCTCCTCGGGCACTCCGCTCACCGCCGCCACCAGCAGTACATCCAGCGGGCCCAGCCGCGTCAGCACCTAGGGAAGGGCGCGGGGAGAGGAGAGGGGCAGGGATGGGGGGGGCTGCGCGTCGAGTGGCATGAGGCATGGGGTCTGAGGATTGCGGCAGGCGCCGCTTGCGGGGCAGCTAGAGACGTCAGTGCAGCATGCGCGTGCGCGCGAGGCATTGGACGGATGGCGTGCGGCGCCGGGGGTAGGTAGTGACGTGGGTTCGTTGGGCCGGTGCCAGGGCAAACGACTCGCCGGCGTAGCCGCGACGAGGTTTGCAAGTGCAAGGGCACTGGGCAAGCGCCGGTTGCAGTCGCGCTGCTTTGGTCACCGACAGGGGCGCTTATGTGTCCGCATCCCCGAACCCCTGCACGGCTGGCCCCCGTGCTGTCACCCCGTGCCGCCGCCGCCGCACGGCGCACCTGACGGTTGGACCTGTCTGTGGCCTCGCGCAGGTCCGTCCACACCGTCAGCAGCGACAGCCGCGCCGCGGTCACGAGCCCCGCCGCGCCGGCGGCCACCAGCACATCAGCGGCGCCCGTGAAGCCAGAGGGCCAGCGCAGCAGCAGTTCCACCGCGGCAGGGTCGGTGCCCATGGCTGTAGCGCTGTTCATGGCCGCGTAGTTGCGGCCGAATATGGCAATAATGGTCATCCAAAAGCCGGTGCCAATGGCGCTGCTTAGCACCGCGTTGCGCGAGGCGGGGGGCAACGGCGCCGACGACGCGTCCGTGGCCGGCGCCGTGAGGCTGATCTCCAGCGGCGCGGGCGCCGCTCGTGACGCCGCTGGCCCCGCTGAGCCCGAGGACGTGCCTTCCGCAGCCGGGCCTGAGCTGGCCACGCCAGAGCTAGAGGATGTCGCTGCAGGGGAGTCCGTGCCGGATGCTGCAGCGGCGGCTCCGGTTTGCTCGGCTAGCTCAGCGGCGGTGCGCATGAACCCCGTGCGGGGGTTCCAGCGGGGCACGTCCGAGGGTTCGCTGCTGCTGGCGTTGGCGTCATCGCGGTCGCTGCTGCTGCCACCGTCGTCGTCCCATCGCCAGGGCGCGTTGGAGGGCTCCGACCCGGGCTTTGGCGCGAAGACGGGGTAGATCTCGCTAGGGGCCGAGTCTGCAGCGGTGCCGCAGGCAGCAACGGTGCAGAAGGAAGCTCGGGGCATGCAAGCATGAGAGGCAGGCCACAGGGCCCGGCAAGCGCATGGCGTTGCTATGGCGCGCCTTCTGCACCCGCGGCGTGCATGGCGGTCGGGGCCCAGTCCCGCATGGCGGTCGGGGGGCCCGGTCTGTATGGCAGTCGGGGCTCAGGCCCGCACCAGGCCCGCACCAGGCCCGCACCTTGGGGCCGTTGCGGCCGGGCGCTGGGCGACGGTGCGCTCGGTAGCTCCTGCTCCAAGCCCCCTGCGCACAATCAAGGGCCACCGGCAAAGAAGCCATGAAGTGCCCCTTGCAAAGGGGTCCGCGTGGCGCGTACTCCGGTCCCGCCCTCCTCACCCAGCACGATGCGGGTCTGCAGGGGTCCATCATCTGGCTCCTGTTGTTGCTGTTTGCGGCCCTTCTTCGCTTGCTTCCGTGCGTGCGCCAAGAGCCTCTCGCCCTGCGCCAGAAGCCGGGACGCCGTGCACCATCATACCAGCGACTAACGTGTGTGCAGGCGACTGTGCTCGGCTTACTCGTCGGCTTTCTAGTAGCCGGCGTAGCCGGCATGATCCTGCGCCAGGAAGCAGCGCCGCCTGCATTCTCTGAAAGTTTCCCTGACTTCACAACAATTTGCGGTAAGTGAGATATATCGCGACAGGGTGCGTGTGCAAGCTGTATGCTTGAGCCGCTGTGAAGCGAAAGGGCTAGGCTGGCCATGATAAAATGAAGCCACCTGAACCTGAGCATTTCGTAGCACCAGTAGCACACTCGTGGTGTAGATAGCATACGCTAGTTCCCAACAAACGATTTCC
This sequence comes from Chlamydomonas sphaeroides, assembly GCA_001662425.1. Classification (NCBI taxonomy): domain Eukaryota; kingdom Viridiplantae; phylum Chlorophyta; class Chlorophyceae; order Chlamydomonadales; family Chlamydomonadaceae; genus Chlamydomonas; species Chlamydomonas sphaeroides. The sequence goes on along the minus strand of BDDC01000309.1, from coordinate 70,700 downwards.
CCGCAGACGCTTCCGAACATAACATTGCATGCGCTTGTAACTCACCGCAGCGATATGGCTCGGCCGGGTGCCAAGGTAGAGCTCACGGAGAAGGAGCGCAACGAGTTCGACAACATTACGTACGTTTGTTCACGCGGTCGCGACGCTTGGGCGCGGGCCGCGTTGAATTGTTCCGGTTTCGACCCCGACGCAGTTACGATGAAATCCGGAGCCGAAAAGATGTCAAATGGTTGATGAAGCTGGAATCTTACATGCGGTGAGCGCCCAGATCGCTGTCGCGCATGCCGGCAAAGCCTCGCGGGGCTGGCTTCCCGTCTCCAACTGGCCCAGCAAATCGGTAGTTGCTTGCCGGGTACCTTCTGTCGGGGTGATGTCGAGGCCTGTGCTGCCGAAGGGACAACCCGCGCCCCAACGCCCGCCTGACCCTTCCCGCGCCCCGACCAGGGAGAACGGCTTCGGCCCGACTGCCGACGCTGCCGCCAACCGCCTGCGGGAGCTTGGCCAGCGCGTAGCCAATGATGAGCAGCTGGACCCAGAGGCAGCGCGTGCGGCTGAAGAGGCACGCCGCCAGGCAGCGGCAGACATAGCGGCATGGACCCGCACGGCCAAACAGACAGATGCGGCGTTGGAGGCCGTTGTTAGGGAGGCCGCTGGCAGGTGCGTGGGTAGCGTGTCCCTGTCGTGACTTGAAGCCCGGGACCCACACGTCATCAGCAGCGCACCTGCGTCCGACGCCTGACGATGCCTCCCTCCCATCTGGCCCCCGCACAGCAGCCGTGACACGGGCCTCCCACCGGTGCGCGCCCCGCCGGTGCCTTCAGCGGCCTCGGTGGCCACACCCGCGGCCGCACCCAAGCAGCCCAAGGTGGTAAGCCCCCAAAGCAAGCCCCACCTGCACCCAACCTCCCCCGGCCGACACACCCCGCCTCAGCCTCCCAGCTGCGGCTGCATGCTGCGCCGGGCGCGCTCCCCTGCCTACCTCCTGCCCCGAGCGGCCTCCCCCCTGCGACAACACGCCACGCCACCTAGCGCCAGCTCCCGGCCTCGCCACCGCTCATCTCCGCACGTCTGCGCCTGGCCCGCAGGACTCCGCCGTGGGGCTCAACAAGCGCAGCGACCGGGAGTACTACGACGCGTGGGACAAGAAGGTGGCGACCGCGCTGGCAGAGGCGGAGCGTGACGATGCGCAGGCAGCCGCCGCCGGCGCGGCCGCCGCCGTCGCCAGCACGGCCGGGCTGCGGCGATCGCCGGAGCTCACGCAACGTCTGCTGGAGTTGAACCAGAGCCGCTCGGCGCCAGAGCGCCTGGTGCTCAGCGGCACGGAAAAAATGAAGGGCAACGAGCACTTTCGTGCGCGCGAGTACCAGGAGGCGGTCGAATGCTACACGCTGGCGCTTGGGCTGCGCGGCGCGGCGGGCGAGGCGTCGCTGTTCAGCAACCGTGCGGCCGCCTACGTGAAGCTGCAGGAGTGGGACTCGGCCGAGGTAGACTGTACCGCGGCGCTCGAGGCCGACCCCGGCAACGTGAAGTCGTACATGCGGCGGGCGGCCGCGCGCCTGCACATGCAGCGGTACGCCGAGTCGCTGGCGGACTGCGACGCGGCGCTGGCGATCCAGCCGGACCTGGGCGAGGTGCTCAAGCTGCGGGCGCAGGCCCTGAAGCACGTGGAGGCGGGGGGCATGAAGAAGATGGCCATCGAGGAGGTGGACGAGGACGAGGACGAGGAGGGCGAGGCGCCACCGCCGCAGCAGCAGCAGGCACGGCAACCGGGCACACCTGAGCCGGCAGCGGCCACCGCCAAGCCGGCTGCGCCGGCAACTGCGCCCCAGCAGGCGCGACGGAAGGCGCTGGTGGTGGTGGAGGATTCGGACAGTGATGGCGACAGCGATTCGACGTCGGCGCCTAGCGCCGCGCCCGCCTCTCCACAGGCCGCGCCTGCGCCAGCGGCGCCTGCTGCCCCCGCACCAGTCCCGGCGCCGGCATCGCCGCCGGCCCCAGCAACGGCCCCAGCAACGGCCCCAGCGCGGGCCCCAGCGCCGGCCCCAGCGCCGCCGCCGGCCCCAGCACCGGCCCCGGCCCAAGCGCCTGCCCAAGCGCCTGCCCCGCCCTCGCCCCCAGCCCCAAAGCCGGCGCCCCCGCCCGTGCCCATCCCGCCCCGTCCGTTGGCCCCTGCGCCCACGCCCGCGTCCGAATTCGATGCCGCGTGGGAGCGGCTCAAGGCGGAGGGCAATGGCGAGTTCAAGGCAGGCAACTACGTGCGGGCCGCGCAGCTGTACAGCCAGGCGCTCGAGCTCGCGCCGGACCTGTCGGTGCTCTACATGAATCGGTGGGGTCCTGGGCGGCAGCGCTGTTGGGCAGCGGCCGGGTCAGGGCCAAAGGGCAGGGAAGGAAGCCCCTGGGTTCATGCCCTGGCTGGGGCTTGGGCGCCGTTAGCCTGTGGCCGTCGTCTCCCGGGAGGGGCTCCTGACGCGCTTGTCCCGCTGCCCGCCTCTGCTCCCCTCCGGCCCCGCTCAGCTCCATGGCGCGGCTCAAGGGCGGCCTGGCGGAGGAGGCGCTGCGTGACGCGGCCAAGGCGGTGGCGCTGGACCCGGGCTCGGCCAAGGCGCTGCACAAACGCGCCAAAGCCAAGGAGCAGCTGCGACTGTGGCGGGTGCGGCGCGCCTGCGAGGGCTGGGGGCCGCAGAAGCGCTGGATCAAGTGCTGTTGCGGGTTATGCGATTCAGCAGGGCCTTTTTAGCTCTGACGTGCTTGCGGCTCCGCGCCCCCCGCGTCCTTCGCGCATCACCCGAAGTGCGGGCTGCCGCGACCAGCCGCCCCCAGCTGTCGGCTGTCCTGCTGCAGCTCCCCGCGGCCGCCGCCTGCCACACGCCCACCCTCCCTCGCTGCTAGTCACACGTCAACACATCCTATTGCCAAAATTTCTCCCTCCCTGCCTCCAGGCCGCGCGCGACGACCTGCAGGCCTGCTACGAGCTCATGGGCGACAAGGACAAGGACCGGGCCAACGTTGCCAAGGACATGGCGGCCGCGGACGAGGCGCTGCAGGCCGCCGCCAGGCGCGCGGCGGCGCGGGCAGCTGCGGCGGCGGCGCGACCGCAGCGTGTGACGAACTACAAGAAGGCGCAGGTGATCATCGAGGAGCACGACGACGACAACGACGAGCCCGAGGAGGGTGAGCTGGGACCGGCGGCTCGGGGCGCGCAGGGCGGTCGTGGGAGGAGGAGGGCTCGTTGGCGTCGCGCTTGGCAGTTGGAGTGGGAAATGGAGGCGCCACTGCAGCCGCTGAGACCCAGGTGCAGACTGCTGCCGCCCGCTGGCTGCACCCGCTGCGTCCGCCCTGCCTGCCTGCCTGCCTGCCTGCCTGCCTGCCTGCCTGCCTGCCTGCCTACCTGCCTGCCTACCTGCCTACCTGCCTACCTGCCTACCTGCCTACCTGCCGTCCGTCCACCGGTGTGCCCGCAGAGCGGCCGCGCATCGCGCCCGAGGAGGCGGAGCGCTGGGAGGTGCAGGCCGCCCAGGGCGTGGTCAGGTGGCGGGTCCAGGGGCAGCGGGCGCGCGCGGAGTGGCTGGCGGCGCGCGATGCCGAGGCCGCGGACGCGCACCGTCGGGAGGTACTGGCGTGGGAGGCGGCCAAGGAGCGAGCCGAGGCGGCCGCGGCCGCCGCGGAGGAGCAGGCGGCAGCGTCGGAGAGAGCGCGGGCAGCTGCGGCCCCGCCGCCCGCACCTGCTCCAGCGCCGGCCCCGTCCGCGTCAGCCGCGCCCGCGCCCACGGCCTCGGGCTCGGGCTCCTTGCCTGGCGATGTGGAGGCGATCAAGGCGGAGGGCAACGCAGCCCTGACTGCCGGCCGCTACGAGCAGGCCGAGGCCTGCTACCGGCGCTGCATGGGGCTGCAGCCGGGCAACGTGCCCGTGCACGTCAACATGCTGATGCTACTGAACGCCACGGGCCGCTGGGCCGAGTGCGAGCAGCTGGCGGACACCACCTTCCAGGTGCGGCCGGAGGGGTCGGGGGGCTGGCTAGGGTGGGGCCGGCAAGCAGGCGGCTGCAACATCGGCGCCACCAGGGAAGGCGGGGCCTCGAGCATGGGCGCTGCTGGCTGGCTGGGATGGGGGCGGCACACGAGGAAAGGCGGGGCCAGTGGCCGGGGCGTGGCTGGGGGCCGGGGCCGGGGCCGGGGCCGGGGGCCGGGGGCCGGGGCCGGGGCGGCACACGAGGGAAGGGGGCTCTAGCCTGGGTGCGGCCGGGCGCTGGCCGGCACATGAAAACGGCTGGGCCTGTGACCGGGGCGAGGTGGGCGCCTTCCTGGCGCTCGCAGCTCGGTGACGAGCGCCCCTGCGCCCCCGGCTGCACGACCCGGGCGCCCTGCAGCTGCTGAGCGCCGCCGGGCTGCCGGCCGAGCAGACGTCCAACATGCGCTCCAAGGTGTTCCACCGCCGGGGCGTGGCGCGCCGCGAGCTGGGCCAGCTGGAGGGGGCGCACGCCGACCTGCAGGTGCGGGGGCGGCCGGGGCGCGGTGCGGGGGCGCCCATGGGGGCCCCATGCGGCCGCGGGCTTGGGCATGGGCAAGAAGGCGTGGTGCGGGGCCGCGGCGGACACATGGCCCCTGCCATGATGCTCGGGGAGCGCCCACCTCTGGGCGCCTAGAGGTGCTGGGGCTTGCTGCCACTGCATCGCCACGATACGACTGACACCGCTTACGCGCGGTGGCCCGCTTGGTCTGCCTCCTGCCCGCAGGCCGCCAAGGCGCTGCTGGGCGTCAGCTCTGCGCTGGACGAGGAGCTGGAGAAGCTGGGCAGGGACATGGCGGCGGCGCGGGACCGCGAGCGGCAGGCTGCCCAGAAGGAGGCCGCGGCGGCGCCGCCGCCGCCCCCGTCACCTCCCACGCCAGCGCCCACGCCAGTCTCCGCGCCGGCGGCCGCACCAGCTCCTGCGCCAGCGCCGGCGCCGGCCCCCAAGACAGCTCCCAAGCCAGCCGCCGCTGCGGCCACCAGCAGCAGCGGCAGGCCCAACGGCGGCGCGGCAGCAGCAGCAGCAGCAGGGGCAGGGGCAGCAGGGGCTGCTGCGCCCGCGGCCACGGCCTCGGGCTCGGGCCCAGCTCCCGCGCGCAAGAAGATGCAGATTGTGGAGGCGGACAGCGACAGCGAGGAGGACGAGCAGCAGGTGGCGGCCCCGGGGCGGCCGCAGCCCAAGCAGGCGCCGCAGCCCGCCGCGTCTTCCTCTGCTCCCGCGCAGTCCGTAGGCCCCGCCCCAGCCGCCGCAGCCGCGGCATCAAGCGCCACCGCCGCCTCAACGACCGCAGCGAACAGCGCGCCTGCGCCGCCGGCAGCGTCTCCCTCCACCTCCTCCACACCGGCCGCCACCGCCACCTCTCCGCCCCGGTCCTCCGCCCCTACCCCCGCCCCCGCTGCCACCCCGGCGCCAACCCCAGCGCCAGCGCCAGCGCTGGCCGGCGACCCCGGCGACCCTGCCGAGGCGTCCCGGCTGCGCGAGGAGGGCAACCGGCTGTACTCTGTGGGCAACTACCTGCGGGCCGCGTCGCTGTACAGCGCATCCATTGCTGCCTGCGCCCACAACCCCGCCGCGTACTGCAACCGCGCCTTCGTGCACCTGCACATGAAGGTGAGTGCGAGGCGCGCAAGCGCAGACATGGCAAGCTTGCATCGCATCCTACAAGGAGGCGCCTGTCCTGGTCCTGTTTCCATTGCCGTGTTGCCTACTTACTGTTGTCGTGTTGCCTGAGCTGGACCCTGCCCTCTTCCCCCGCGCTGCACCTCGCTTGCCTGCAGCGGCCCGCGGACGCGCTGCTGGATGCCGAGGCGGCCATCGAGCAGCAGGGCGGCAGCTACCCCAAGGCCCAGCTGCGCCGCACGTGGGCGTTGCGCGACCTGGGCCGCTTCAGCGACGCGCTGACGGCGCTGAAGCCACTGCTGGAGGCCAGCCCCGACGACGCCGCGCTGCAGGAGGAACAGCGCAACCTGAAGCGCCTGGCCGCGGCGGCGGCGGGCGGCAAGGCGCCCGCGGCAGGCGGGCAGGCCGGCAAGGCGCCTGCTGCGCCGCCGGCGGCCAATGGCGGCGCTTCCTCCGTGGTGCCCGCCCAGGCGCCGCCGGTGCGACATAAAATCACGGTGGTGGATGCGGCGTCGGACGACGACGACGAGGTACTTCACGACTCGGCGCCGCCCGCCGCCGGCTCCAACGGTCAGCAGAGTCCCACCGCAGCCTCCGCCAGCGGCAGCGGCTCGTCCAGCCCGCCGGCCGGCGCCGCTGGCCGCAGCCTGCACGAGGCCGCCTCCGCCAAGGCGGCCGCTGCGCTGGCGGTGGCGGCCAGCAAGGCGCCCAAGCGGCCCAAGCCGCCAAAGAACGCGCATGAGTTTGAGCAGGCGCTAAAGGCGCTGGCAGGCCACCCGGGCGTGCTGGCCGAGTACGTGCGGTCGGTGGACCCCGCCTCGTACGCGGGCGTCATCAAGTCCAACCTCAGCGTCAAGATGATCCAGGCTGTGGTGGACACGGCCAAGGCCGCGGTGGGCGGCGCCGAGGGCGCGGCCGCGGCGCCGGACGCGGCGTGGGCGGTGGGCGCGCTGGAGGCGCTGACGCTGGTGCCGCGCTTTGAGTTCACATACGCCCTGGCTGCCAAGGGCCTCAAGGAGGACGTGCGCGGCGTGGTTGCAGCGGCGGCGGCGGCGGGCAGTGATGTTGCGCTGCTCAAGAAGTCGTACAAGCTGTGAGCACCGGAGTTGGGGCGGGGTTCGGAGCGGCCGCCGCGTACGCGTTGCGTGGGGGAGGCAGCGTTATTTGGTGCTTGCTGCGTCACGGTCGAGTGTTTCACGATTCGGCGCCGCGCGCAGCCGCCGGCGCTGGCCCCGCCCCAGCTATGCTAGTGGCTGTAGAGGCGAGGGGTGTTATGGTGTTGCGGCCGGGAGGCCTCCTGGTTGCGGCCGGATGGGGGCAGCACAGCGCAACAAAAGGTTATGCTCGTCCTGCCTGGTTGCCGGGGGCTGCACAGGAGGCGGCGCTCGTGTGGCAGGTTTGCAGCTCCAATGTGTGGTGTGGGCCGGTGCGCGACAGCAAAGGCCGTGGGTGCCGTTGCGTAGCGTGGTTGGCGGGCGGACTGGCATCCTTGAGCGAAGGCCTGAACTGGGATGCTGGCTGGTTGAATGGAGGGTGCTGGCTGGTGTGATGGCGGGTGCACAGGCTGTGCGCCGCGGCGCACGGTGCTGCGTGGCAGCCAGGGGGCGCATCGTGGCAGGGCGCAGGCGGAGCTCCTCCCTGCGGCTTGCGGCAGGAGGGAGGTGAGCCGGCAGGTTTGCAGGAGCAGCCGGCGGGTTGCCGCACTGCGGCATTGGCGTCTGCGACTGCAATGCAATGGCAGATGGTGACGGACGCGTGGGCTCTGTGAACGACGGGAGCCTACGCCGTAAGAAGGCCCATGTTGCCGATGCCGTTGCCAGCGAGCTCCCCCGGTGAGGAACTGGACGGCACGGTCACCAATGACCCGGGGCACCCCACCTGTTGTTTGGCGGCCCCCAGCCACGTTAAGTTCCCGCCTCTCTTTCTGCCGCGTTGGCGGCCTCCCCATCGCCCCACAACCCAGACCTCACCCGCGCTGCACTCAACATGCGGTGTTGTGGTGCTTTCACGCTGCGCGCAACGCAACCATGCCCCAAGTGCGCAACGTCACCAACAGCGGTGCGTTCAGGGGCGACTGAACGCGTGCGCCTGACGCTGTTCCTCCAGCGGGACGGCTTGCGGCCCGACGCGGCAGATGCACTGCGCGACTTCGCTCGAACGCTCGACCTGGAGCTTCCGACAGGTCGCCAGGAGCTGCAGCTGGAGCAGCTGCACGTCAGCCCCAACGGCCCCGCCCCGGCAGCGCACACGCCGCACGCACGCTCCCGCGCGCCGCGCGCCCCCAACCCAATGAACCCATCCTGCCCCCGCTACCCTGCGGCGGCCGCCTGGCCGCCTCGCTGCCTAGCGTCCTACTGCAGGCGAAGTGCCTGGACTGCCGCCTCCCTGGACTCCTAGCCACTCGGGCACTCTACCTCGCTTCTACCCATCCCGCTCGCCCCTCGCGCGCCAGACCTGCCCCGAACCCAACTGACCTAGCTGCCTAGGGCCTGCCTGACCTGCCGCCGATGCCCACCGTCCGTCTGACTGCCCACAGCGCGCTGTGCCAGCAGGCCCCCGATGACCCACCCGCCGCTCGCACGCCGCCAGCCCCACCCCCCAAAACGTCACCGCGCCACTGCTCGGCTACTTGAGCGCGGGGCACTCGTGCTTGAAGGCGCGGTAGCGGGCCAGCAGCGCCGCGTCCGCCGCCTTGTCCAGCTGCGTGAGGAAGGTGCGCTGGCCCAGGTACAGCACGGGGGCAGAGGCCAGGGGGCCCTCGCGCAGGGCCTTGGCTACGGAGGCCGCGGACACGTAGGTGACGCCCTGGGGTGGGGAGGTCGGGGAGGTCGGGGAGGGGGAAGGAGAGGGCGAGAGTGGCGTGGCCGCGAGCGGGTACGGGCGCCCGTACCGGCCCCAGGGTGCCAGTATGGCCACAGGGGGGTGGCGACCACCCACCCCGTCCATGCCTCCACCCGCTGCTCGCCCAGCCGGGCCCTGCCGAGACCGCAGTCCGAG
>BDDC01000309.1:37288-52559 GCA_001662425.1 Chlamydomonas sphaeroides | reverse complement strand
GCGGGTGCCGAGTGCAGGATGCCGGAGCAGTAGGGGGGGCAGGTCAGGGGGAGGCAGGGTACGGCAGGGGCCTCCCCTGGCGCAGGTGGTGGTGTGGAAAAGCAGCGGCTGTGCGTAAGTGCCGGCGGCCGTTGTGGGTGGGGGCATCTGCATACCGGTGTATGGAGCATGGCTCGGCTGCGGAGGGCGCAGACAGGTAGGAACAGCGCACGAGCCGAGTGGCAGCGCAGGCGGCCGGCAGAGCTGGCCTTGGGCAGGGGGCGGGAGATGGCTGGCAAGCGGCGGCGACCAGGGCGTGGGCCCATGGAAGGTTTGTGAGACAGGCCGCACGGGCTAGCTTCAGGGCGTCGGGTAGGTTGCAGGTTGAGACCACCATCGTGCGGGAACGTACATCATTAACATAAGGCTGCAGTGTCAGGCGCAACGCAAGAGGTTACCTGGCATGGACAAAGGTAGCGCGAGGGCGGCAGCTGCCCTGTCATGACCATTGTTGTAGCGGTGGGCGACATTGCCGGAGCAGAGCAAGATACGACAGCCATCGCCCGGGTATTCACACCACTAGCCCGGCTGCCCTGCCTTCTTCACGCACAGCACGGACGCCACGCGCAATCTGTCGCCGGCGCCGGCCCGCCTCCGCCTGCCTCCCACCCAAAGCCATGCGCCCACCTGCCTGCCGCGCCTGCAGCCCCCACAGCCCCGGCCTTCAGCGCTACCCCATATGTGCACAGCAGCCCAACCCGCAGCCTGCGCTCACGCCCCCCAGCCTCACAGCACTCCTGTCACTGCCAGCGCCCTCGCCACCACCGCCTGCCTGGCCGCCTCCAGTTGCCAAATTTGTTCCGCTCCAGTTCTCCGCACCCAAGCTGCGGCCCCCTATGCCCCTGAGGGGCCGCCCAGCCTCGGCTCCCCACTCGCTCCCCCAAAGCACACAGCAATGCCCGCCTGCCTCCGACCCGCAACCTGCTAGGCGCAGCCGCAGCGCCGCACAGGCTCGAGCCGCAGCCCCTCAGCCCGGCCGGCCGGCCACCCTGCCGCTGCGAGCTCAGAAGCCCCAGCCGCCCTTCTTGGGCGCCACGGGCGCGGGCGGCGGCGCCACCGGCGCCGGCGCCGGCTTGGGCTCCTCCACGGGCGCGGGCGCGGGCGGCGGCGGCGGCGCGGCCTTCTTGGCGGGCTTGAGGCGCTTGACGCGGTCCACGTTGTTGGACACGAAGCGCCGCACGTCCTCCATGCGCACGCCCGCGCGGCCGACCTGGCGGGGGTGAGGCGTTGCGGCGACGGGCGGGACGCAGGTGGGCTTACACAGGCTGGGGCTGCGGACAGCGAGCGCCCCAGGCGGGGCGGCCGCGGCCGGCCGGCGGCGGGCGGGTGAGCCAGCTCAACGGCGCACACGCAACGAGGGCACTCCTCTGCGCCCGGCGGCCGTCAGGGCGGCCGCCACTGCGCCGGGGCAGTCCCATCGTGCGCCCCCAGGCTGAGGCCCAGAGGCCTAGGCCGCTGCCACGCATTCCCCCTCCCCCACCGCCCCCTCCGCCCCCACCTGCAGGCACACCACCGCGGGGATGATGGTCCACATGAGGGCGCCCACGATGCGGCGGCCCAGCTTGAGGCCGCCCAGCGTGGAGCGGCGCCAGGACTCGTAGCGCTGGCGCTTGGTCTTGGAGATCTCCTCCAGGGCCTCCTTCATCAGCAGCGCGCTGTGGAGCAGGGCAGGGCAGGGCAGGGCAGGGCAGGGCAGGGCAGGGTTACATGGGGTCACCTCGGGTCGGCAGCTCGACGCGGCGGCCTTGACAGCACACGAGCACGGCACAGCCGGTGGCAGCGCGACGCCGCTGCGCTGCCCCGCTGCTGCTCGTCCGCTGTCGCGTCCCCCGGGTGGCCGGGCCTCACCGCAGCGCCAGCAGGTCCGAGTGCTCCTTGTTGAAGGCCTCGGCGGTACCCCAGGGGTAGCGGCGCTCGGGCCAGAACAGCGGCGGCTCCGCGGCGGCCAGCTCCTCGCTGTTGGGGGCCGGGGTGGGGGTGGGGGAGGTGCGGCAGAGGGGGGCGCATGGACAGGGAGCGCGGTCACGGACAGGCGAGCGTGCTGCCAGGGACTTGCGCGACTACACTGCGATGCATTTTTAGCTAGTGTGAGGAAGCTTTGCTTTGTTTAAATCGGGAAGGCCAGGGCTGCGGCTGGGGCAGCGCCACAGGGGCGCCCCCCGGGTGTTGTTTCACACATACAGCCACGACGGCCCGCGCAAACTCACCTGATGTCGTTGGACGCCACCACCAGGAAGGGCGGGTGCGGCGTGGCGTGGTCCTGCACGCCCGCGCGCTCCAGCGTGTCGCGCTCAAACTTGAAGATGTTGATCTTATCGTGGATGCCTGGGGAGGGCGTGGAGGGGGCGGAGGGGGCGGAGGGGGCGGAGGGGGCGGAGCGGAGCGTGAAGGGGTGGGGCATGGGGTGCGGGCAACGAAGCAGGCGAGTGGGCCAGGGGGCTGGGGCCGCGGCCGGCCGACGCTGCCAACCCCTTGCCCCCTGTTTCCGCCCTGCCCCTTCCGCTCACCCGGCACCATGGGGTTGGCGATGCGGTTGGCCACCTCGGTGCGGTAGGTGTTGGCCTCGCGGATGGTCATGGTGTCGGCCTTGGTCACCACCGGCACCACCGGCACGTGCTTGCCCAGCTCGTACATGTACTTGAGGTCGATGGGCCGCAGCCTGGGGGGGATGGCGAGCGGGGTGGAGAGGAAGGGGTCGATGAAAGGTGATGGCGTGGCGAGGTGGCCGCGAGCGCAGGGGTGGTGGCCGAGCCTAGCAGGTCGCGGTGCGGGCAGCGCAGGAACACGCAAGGGGGCCTGCGGCGTGTGGCAGGTGCCCAGGGGGGGCCCTGGGGCGGCCTCGCACCGGTGGGGCGGGATGCAGAAGATGCACAGGTCCACGCGGGGGTCCTCCAGCTCCGCCAGGTCCTCCTTGCGGTCGCGCGCCTGCTCCAGCTCCAGCCACCTGGGGGACGAGCGGCAGGGGAAGGAGAGGGGCACGACGGCAGGGCGGGTGAGGGGCGAGGCTTGCAGGTCGGTGCCCAGGAACAGGGACAGGGGGCCTGCTAGGCTGCGACTTGGTGAAGCGGCGGAGGAGGTGGCGCTGCGCCGGCTTGATGCGGCGGCGTCCGTGTGCGCAGAGGGGCGCAGAGGGGCAGAGTGAAGCTCTGCTGTACGCGCCCGCCACGGCAAGCGCCCCAAGCCCCGGCCCCGGCGCTCACTTCCTGTTTTGGCTCTCGATGAAGTCCTGGCGGGCCGGGGGGCCGGGGAACGGGAAGCGCCCTGTGAGTAGTTGTGGCCAGGCAGCGTGCGACACGTCCTGCCCTCCTCCTCCTCCCGCCTCTTGCCACCGACCCACGCGCCCGTCCTCCTGCTTCCCTTCCACCCACCTTCCAAACCCCGCTCCTTCAACCCCCGGCCCCCCTCCCCCGACCCCCACCTGCACCACCTGCAGGTAATGCCCCCGCCTCCTCATCCCTCCCCAACCCCCCTGGCCCCTCCTGTTCCTGTCTCCCATCAACCCCTGCCCCCCACCCACACACACACCTGCACCATCTGCAGGTTGCGGAACACATCCAGTTCGTCGCCGTAGCCGGGCGTGTCCTGACGGGCGGGAAGGGGGCACGGGCACAACGTCACGAACCCGCCAACGGCGCAGCTGCGGGCGCCAAGCCAGCGCGCCGCGAGCCGGCACCGCGTCGCGTCAGCTCGGCGCGCTGCGGCTCCTGACAGAGGCCGCCGGTCCCACGCCGCCCTCCACGGCTGCGGCGCGCAGGCCCCAGTGCCGGCCTCCCCTCCGCCCCTTCCACCCATGGCGATGGCAGCGCATCGGCCACCGGCGGCCCTTGCCGCACGCCACAGCGCCACCCAACGGCTGCGATGAGCCCTCTCGCGCCGGTGCCCTCGCCCCCTCACACACGGGGCGCGCAGTGCGGGGCGTGCTCCTCAACTGATGCCAACTGAGCACACATTACCAGCGCGCCGCACCTGGATCTTGTAGACCCAGATGACGCGGTCCTCCTCGTCGCGCCACGACACCGTGGACGAAAGCGACTCGGGGTCGCGACGGAACTGGTCCGTGGGCGTGTAGCTGCCGTCGTGCACCTGGATGGGGGGCGGAGGGAGGAAGGGAGTAGGCGGATGCAAAGCCGGTGAGGGGGGAGCAGCGGCGGGTGTGGCGGCGAGCTGGCCCTCGTACACCAAGGACGGTGGGGGCGCTGGCGGTGCCAAGACTGTGCGCGGGTGCGAGTGTGTCGGCTGCCACGCGCTGCTGTTGGCCACAGGCGCAGGCCGGCAGCGGCTTGCTGGGGGGCGCGGACCGGGCCGGGCCGGCAGTACGCCCCGTGGCGGGGCTGCGGCGGTCTGCTTTGGCAGGGACATACACCCGAGCGCCCTGGGGGAGGGGCCTCCACCCGGCCTCCCTTTGCTTGGGTCGGCTGGCGGCTGGCCCGTCGGCCCCGGGTCGAACTCCCTGCTGCCTGGCGCCGCCCCCCTCCCTCGCCACCTGTCCCTCGCCACCTGTCCCTCGCCACCTGTCCCTCGCAACCTGTCCCTCGCCACCTGCGCCTCGCCACCTGCGCCTCGCAGCTCGCTGCGCAGCCCGTCGCGCGGTCGCCCCCATGCCGCCACATCCCCTTTCCCCCCCGCCAGCCCTCGCAGCAGCCCCCCTTCCCGCCCAGCTCCTGGCCGCCCCCTGGCGCCCCGCCGCACCTGCAGGCGCTCGCCCGGGATGGAGATGAGCGACTTGATGAGGGTGGTCTTGCCCAGGCCGCTGTCCCCCACCACGATGAGCTTGATGTACCTTGGCGAGAAAGGGGCGGGGCAGGAGGGCGGCAGGAAGGAGCGCACAGGATTTAAACAGAGGAGCAGCAGCAGCACGGTGGACGGCTGGCACGCAGGCCGGCAACCGGCTGTCCGTTGCGGCGCTCCTCTCCTCCAGCTCAGCACCGGCGTTGCCGCCACTGCGGCCCGGATACCCCCGGCCTCAGGCTTCAGAGCTGCAGGGTGTCCTGCTGTGAGCCTTCCCCCACGGCCCTGAGCTGGCCCTATCAGTCCCGTCCCCAGAGCTTCGCCTCCCGCAGCCCCAGCACGCACTTCTTCTTCCAGATCTTGTGCGGCCGCGGGCGGCGGGGGCCGAGCAGTGCGTCCTTGCCAAACACCATCTCACTGGCGCGAGAGTAGTTGGATGAGATGCTCAGACGGCGCTCTGGAAGCGGGAGCACAGAGGGCAAGCAAAGAGGGGCGTGGAGCTCGAATTGCAATTGGTGGCACAACATGGCGTGGAACAACATGAGCTGGGCGGGGCAGGCGCCATGGCTACGTATGCCTCTAGGTGGTGCATGTGGGATAGGGGGTTGCGTCGATTCGCGGGCCGGCCTCACCAGGCATGGTGCCGACGCGGCCCGTGCCGGCACCGAACTTGTCATCGCCGGGGTTGGGCATGGGAAAGTCGCCGCCGACGGCTGCGGGGGGCAGGATGGGGGTGGCGCGGAGGCGGCGGCGGCGTCAGGGAAGCGCTGCAAGGGCCTCCGCGTGCCAGCAGAGCGTTGAGGATGCATAGCACATGCATGCAGAGTGTTATGACGAGAATCGAAAAGCATGGAGTACTTGTGTGAAGGTGGAGACTTACAAGGGGCGTTGATGTAGCGTTGGGTCGAGTTGGCGAACGGCGTGGAGCTGGCCGCTCCGGTCGGTGGGGGCACGCTGGGACCTTCGTCGCGAAGGCTCTGAGCAAACTTTTGATATGCGCTCATAAGGCTTCACCTGCAGTTGAAGTGGGTGGGAGGGACCGCGGAGGGGCACGGAAAGCTCGAGGCGGGGACCGGTGACGTGGGTGGGTGTTGGTGGCGCTGCGCCGGCGCGAGGGACTGGGAAAGACGTACAAGGTCCCAGGAGCTCCTTGCCAATTGGCCCAAACAGTATACGATATGACAGTAGCATGCGTAGAATTGGAGGCGCGCACGGCGAGGGCGTGTGGCGCCAATCGTCAGGCGCGGACGCCAAAGAGGCGCGTGGGAGAAGGACGCCTCCAGCTTACGCCTCGACGGCAGCACGACACAGTAATGTGCAGCACCTGAAATCCCCTCGTCCACGAGCCGGACGAGGCGGCCCCGGGGCTCACCAGGCGCTGGATGATCAGCGGCGATTCACAGGTGTTGCACGACGGATGCCACAATGGCTGAACTATTGGCAGCAGTGGAGGTTATGGATATGTTTGAGCGTGCGCGGGGTGTACCAAGCATCCCTAAGGGTTCAGCAATTGATGTGACCCCGCGGAATTGAATGTGCGGCCGACGCAGCTCGACCCTGCCCGCAACCCGACGCATAGACAGCAACTATAACACCTCACAAGATACCGTCCTGCTACAAATGCTTCAAAGGCGACCCTAGAAGCAACGAAATCTTCTGCAGCGACAGATGGCCGCGTTTGTCCCTGTAGCTGCGGTGAGCGACCATTTAGATGCACGTGTTAATTAGGGGCTGCGGAGCGAAGCGTCGGCCCTAGGGTCGGTCCGAAGGTTTCGACGAAACTACGCTTCTCCTGCAACGCAGGCCCCGACTTGCGCCCTCAACGATGCGTACGTAAAGGGACAGCTTACGAAATGGCAAGTGGGAACGGGGCTCGCCACTAACCGGAGGCCGCGGGGGTGGCCGGCCCCGCATGCCCAATGCACGCATGCCACCCACCACTTCCCCTTCTGCATCGTGCTCCATCCCTCACTTTGGCCTCGCGACGCCTCTCCGCAACGTCTTACCGCGTGGTGCTCCAGGGACCTGCAGCGCAACCTGCGCTTTATGGTGGTCCGCTACACGAAGTACTATCACAAGCTGCAGGGCGCTGAGCTGCTGACTGACCTCTTCAACGACCCTAAGGTCCAAGAGGCCTTCCAGGTGCGTTCCGTGGCAGCGGCCCGGGCCACTGCCCCAAGCGCGCCCTCCTGCCTCAAGCGCCCCAATCCCCCATGATGCGCACCCCGGCCCAGCCAGCTCCTGACCCGCCTCCCCTTACCCTGCCAGGTCCTGCGGAAAGGCGGCACCTGGGCGGGGCTGGGCGGCGCCGTGGCCAAGGCGGACGTGAGCCTGGTGGCGTCCTCCCTCACAAGGTGCGGCCCGCAGGCCGTCAGGGGTCCTCAGGGCACCGGTACGCCATGTGCGGCCCTAACACAGCAGCCCGTCGGTGCGTGTGCGCGGTGCCATGCGCACGTAATCAGCCCCGAGGCAGCCGGGGCCGTGGCGCCGAGGCCGTGGCGCAGCGCCGGCCCGCTGGCGCTGCCGCAGCATGCCTTGAGAGGGCACAGCACCTCGTATGGTGTGGTCTTGGTGCCATAAGCCCGCTTGGGTGCCAGCACTGCACCACGCGGGCCTCGCGCCGCCGCCGAGGCGACCCCCACCTCCGCGCCCCGGCCCTGCCCTGGCTGGCTGGCCACGTCATGCCGCCGCCTCCGTCCCCGCCCGCACCCCGTCCCAGGCTGGACCTGTACGACAAGCTTAGCGACTGCTCCCCGCCCATCGTGCGGCCCAACGGCGACATCGCCAAATGCATGGAGGACGTCAGGGAGGGCTTCCAGGCAGGAGGGCAGCGAGGGGCGAGGGCAGGGCCTACCTGCGGGCAGGGCCGGTGCGGCGCCAGCTCAGCAGCAGGCGGTGGAGAGTCGTCGCCCCCGCCCCTTCCCCACGCACCAAACGGTCCCCAATCCTCCCTCCCCATTCTCTCTCTCCCTCCCTTTCCCTTGCCCCCCCTGCAGGTGTCGGACCTGCTGCGCGACCTCATCCTCAACGAGGACAGCGAGCACGCGGGGCTCCTGAGCGAGCAGGAGCGCGACGAGCTGCTGTGGCGCCTCACCGAGCACTGCGTGCTGGGCGGCTCCACGTGCCAGTTCGAGGTGGGGTGCGCGCCGCATCGCCCTCGTGGGCGTCCGCTAGGGGGCACAAGGGAGCACCTGGCTGGGCCGCATGGGCCGGGTCCGGGGCAGGCACGAGGCGAGGAGGCCCCGGGCTGCTGGTGGAAGCCCAGTGGTGGAACGACGTCGCGGGTGCGGGCGGGCGGGCTGGGACAGCCAGCTCACGGCCGCGCGGCCTGCTCCATGGCGCCCGCAGGACAAGCTGGAGCCGTACGTGGAGACCAGCAAGCGGCTGTACAAGGAGCTGGTCAGGTGGGCGGCAGGGGCAGGCGGCAGGGGCAGGCGGCAGGGGCAGGCGGCAGGGGCAGGCGGCAGGTGGCAGGCAGGGGCAGGGAGCTTCTGAGGCGGACGGTGGAGCGGCCATGAGCAAGCGGGTGGGGAAACAGGCCGAGAGAGAGCAAGGGTGAGGGTAAGGGGTGGGAGGGCACTGTGACCTGAAATTGCCGGGAGGGGCGGAGGCCAGCCGGGCCAGGGACCGGGCCCGACGGGGCGGGTCCATGGGCCACGGATGCAGGGAGGGAATGGCAAACGTCGCCAGCACGCGCGCTCGCGGGACACCGCGCCACTGACCCGTACTCCCTGCCTGGCCCAATGACTGCACCCCCTACCCCACCCCCACCCCCCCACGCCCTGTGTGGCCGCAGCGCGCAGAAGGACCCATCCAGCGGCTCCATAGGCGTGGTGTCGGCGGTGTACAAGGTCAACGGCCTGACGGGGGAGGCGGGTGAGCTGGGGCGACCGCACTGGGTGACCGAGGCAGCGGCAGCCCAGCGGGGGGGCTGTGACTCATGCAGCTACCAGGGGATGAAGTTGCAAGGGCCCAGCCGGCCGCGCATGTGTCCACACGGGGTAGTGCACTTCAGCGTCCCGCCTGCCGCTGCCCGCGTGGCGCCATCCCTGACGTCACATTCCCGGCATCGGCCGACCCGCGGCCACGACAACCCGCAGGCCCGCTGCCGCTCTTCCCAGCCTCCTCGCGGCAGAACTTCTGCTACGCGGCGGTGGACCCCAACCGGCGGCTGGTCAAGATCCTGTACCACGCGTTCCTGCCGTACTGGTGACCCTGCCGTGCGGCAAACTCAAAGGAGGCGAAAGGAGGCGCCGCAGGCGCCGCACTTATCTGCAGCTGGGCTACCAGCGGGGCGACGGAGGGGTAGCAGGGCAGCGGCACGTGTGTGTGCAGCTACGGACGCCCCGCAGCAGTGGGGGTGGGGGGCTGCTTCGCGGAGACGGGACGGCTGCGACACCTCGCCGTGTCACTGCAGCAGTGCCGCGGCGGCAAGGATCAAGGACGGAGGGCTTGGAAGGGCGGAGGGGGCGCGATGGGGTGTGCGAACATGGCGCTTGCGGGCGCGCGCGCGTGCGGCCGGCGTTGGGGCGCATCATAGTGACAATCTCGGACCTACGAACGAACCTGCACAATCCTGCTTACTGCGGAACACACCTGGCTATCTATCACAGCTACCATTGCCTGCAACCCAACCTGCTTGCACGGCTGCGCTCATTTCTTGAGGCCGTAAAAGACCACGGCTCTGTACATGTAACCCGGTACTGCATATACGTGTCCGTGCCCCCAGTGCCCAGCAGTCCCTCCACCGACCGCAGCGCTGCAAGGACACCATTGACCAAACTTCCCCAGCTGCGCATGGGTGCATGCATGGCTTGCCCCCAAAAGAGGCCACCCAGACCAGACGCACACCGTCGGTCATTATGCGGTTGTAGCTGAGACTGCTTGAGGGGTCTCGGGCACGCTAACCTCCGGGCCCTCACCTTACGGGCTGGACTTAGCCGCCCGAACTGCCTCAACGGCAGGACCATATCTCCTAACGCACGCCGCCGCTGCTGCCACTCTCGCTGTGTCGCAGCCGCTTGCGGCGGCCGCTACCATCGCCTCCGCCTGCGCCGCCCGGCCCATCGCCGCCCGGCCCATCGCCGCCGCCAGGGCATCACATCTTCTTCACCACCGCCGTGGGCAGCCGCGCGGGCCCCGTCCGCGCCCGGCCCGCCAGCCGCAGCAGCGCCGCCACGCCCGCCGACATGCCCACTGCCGTCAGCGCCGCCAGCCCGCTCATCCACAGCCGCTCCACACCCTTCTTGCGCCGCCGAGCGGCCGCCTCCAGGCGCGCCGCCGCTGCGGTGCCGTTGCCGGGCCGCTCGCCCGAGCCCGGCGGGCCCACGCCGCCGCCGTGGCTGGGCCTTCTCCGCCCGTCGCTGCCTATCACCTCCACCTGCGAAGGGGCATGTTGGATGTCAGTGCTGGCGTTGCTGGGGCAGCAAGCGCAGGAAGGGCCTTTACGCGACTACGGGCTTCCCACCTGCGCAGCCGCCCGCCGGTGTCCTGCCCCTAGCCATACCGGTATGTTGCCGGGAGGGGCCCCGGCGCCCTCAGCCCCCGCACGCTCAAGCCCCGCAAGCACCCCACGCACCCCCCGCACCCGCACGCTGGCCTCCTCCGCCAGCGTCACGGTGCCCACCACCAGCTCCCGCAGCCACAGCCGCGCCTCCGCCCCCGCCGAGCGCCACGGCCAGGGCGGCCACCAGCCCGACTGCCGCCGCCGAGCCGCCCACCAGCGCAGCCACACGCCCTCGCCGCCGCCACCGCCGCCGCCGCCACCGCCGCCCGACTCGCCGCCGCTGCCTCCCGCCGCCAGGTGGCCTCCGCCCTCGGCCGCCGCCAGCTCAAACGTGACGTCGCGGAGCATTAGGCCTGACACAAATTGCGCCAGCACGGGCGCCGCCGCCGCCCATGGCAGCCGCCGTACGCCGTACGGCCCGGGTCTAAGGTCCAGCTTCAGGTCCAGCGGCGCTTCGTCGCCCGGCTGCATGGCTCTCCTCGGCACGAGCCCACCGGCCGGCGCAGGGCCCAGCGCCGCCGGCGCGACGGCCGCCGCCGGAGGCGGCAGCCGGCTCCCCACCAGCGGCGCCGCGGCCGACGCCGCCGCAGCCGCAGCCGCCGGCGGCGGCATCAGCATCACGCTGACGTTGCTGAGCTGCAGCCCCAGCAGCGTGCTCTCGGTGCAGCCCGCCAGCACCAGCGCGCCGCCGGCCGAGGTTGCGGCGATGTGGGCGAAGCGCACGCCCTCCAGCCGCCCCACGGGTGCGCCCAGCCAGCGCGGCAGCGCCGTCACGTAGAGCGGCTCGCCGCCGCCCCACCAGCCGCCCGGGAAGCGCACCGTGTGCACCGCGATCCGGGCGAAGCTGATGTTGCGCACGGAGCCGCCGTCGCGCAGCTGCACCGCCAGGCCGCGGTTGGAGGCGGTGATGGCTGCGGGCGCGGGGCGGCGGGGCGAGGGTGGCAAGGGGGCGCGTCCGGCGGCTGTCGGCTGGTGCGGCCGATGGTTCAGGGCAAGCGGCAGAGGCAGCCGTGCGAGCCGGGTTGGCTGAGCCGCACGGGCATGCGAGGCTGGGTGGGTGCTGTGGGAGTGGTCAACTGGTTTGCCATCTCCGAGCTGGGTGGGTGCTGTGGGAGTGGTCAACTGGTTTGCAATCTCCGAGGCTGGGTGGGCGCGGGGACGGTGGAGCGCCTCGGGGTGCCTCACCCAGGTCGACGAAGGACACGTGCTCGATGTCGGCGCGGGTCTCGCTACCCAGCTTGACGGCTGCGAGGGTGCCGTTGGGAGCAGAATGGTAAGAGAGGTGGAGCCAGGTGGAGGCCAGGGGCATGCGTCAAGAGTCGGCGGTGCAGGGCGGCGGCCGCGCCCGGCGCTGCCTGACCCCGGCCCCCCGCCCCCTCGCACCTGCGGAGCGGGACGTGAGGTTGCAGCGCGCCACCGCCACGTGGCGGGTGGGGTGGCCGGGCCGTGTGGTCTTGAGCACCAGCGCGTCGTCGGCTGTGGCGATGCGGCAGTCCTCCACCCTCACGTGCGACGAGCCGTCGATGTCAATGCCTGGCCGGGGCGGCGCGGGGCAGAAGGAGCAGCGCGGAGGGCGGCATGCGGTGTTTGGAGGAGGGGGGCTGCAGGGCCCCACGGCGCTGGCGCTAAAGGGGCAAGCACCGCCTCTTATAACATGAACTCAGCCCGGACGTGCGGCTGCCAGCTGAACGCGCTGCCGCTGCGGCCGCCAACACCACAGGCCGCGTCGCTGCACCCTGCGGCCGCCTTCGGCCCACAGCCATGGCCACGCCTCACGCACACGCTCAGCCACACGCGCCCATGCCCTCGCGCACGCTCACATCACGCCCATGCCGCGGCTGGCACCTCACACACGGCTCAGCCCCTGCAGCCACCCGCCCGCACGGTCCCACCCCCGCGCCCCTACACCCTCCCACCCCCGCGCCCCCACCCCCTCCCATCCCCGCGCCACCCCACCGTCGTTGTTGGGGAAGTCCAGCGCCCCCTCCACGCTCACGCCCGCCACTGCCACGTGGTGGCTGCCCCGCACGTGCAGGCTCCAGAAGGCGCTGTCCCGCAGCCCCACGCCCGCCACCGCCACGTGGGCGCTGTCCAGCACGCCCAGCAGCCGCGGCCGGCACTGCTGCCGCACGCGGCACGAGGGGTCGACCCAGTTGCTGATGCGCAGCGTGCTGCCGGCGGCGCTGCGGCGAGGAGGCGAACACAAGGGGGGAAGCGACGTGTGGGGCCGAGGGAACGCGACGTTCGGGCTGCAGGGCGTGGTTGCCCGCATGACTAGGGGCAGCAGGCGTGCAGGGTGCGACTGGATGCGTGCGCTGCGGAGAGGGCGACGGCACCGGGGCCGGTGTCGGGCAGCGGGGAGGCCGTGGCTGCGGCGCTGAGGGCGGGGCCAGCGAAGGTCCCTGGCCGTGCAAGGTAGCCGTTGGGCTCGTCCTTGGCGCCGTAAACACATGGGCGAGCAGCAGCGGCCCCAGGCCCCGCCCGGGCCCTGCCTGGTGCTGTTGGCGGCCACGAAGGCGGCCGCGCAGCCGCGCAGCGTGCCGCCCCCCGTGAGGCTGCAGTTGGTGCAGCGGTGGAAGCGCAGCGTGTACCAGTCGTCCTGGCTGCGGCCGTAGTGCGACCTCTGCAGCACATCAGGGGGTTGAATTGGATTGGGTGCAGGCGGGCGGTCGTGAAACGGCGCAGGGGGAGCGGCAAGTCCCGGGGCGCGCTCGGTGCCAGGCACCCTTGCGGGCCACCGGCCCCGCCAACCGCGCAGCGCCGGCCCCACCTCGGACGACGCTAGTAGCTCTGCACCAGCGGGCAGCTCGAGGTGCACCGAGCCGGCCAGCGTGACTGAGCCCAGCAGGTAGCGCCGGCCGGATGTGAACGGCACAGTGCCCCCATGACGGCACTCGGACGCGGCGCGCTGCACAGCGGCCGTGTCCAGCGCAATGCCGTCGCCAGCGGCTCCATAATTTTCAGGACGGCATTGGCTTGGTCGAGGCGACGGGGAAAGCGACACCGACACGACAGGGCCGGTGATGGATGCAAGGAATAGGCAGAGAAGTCCGAGCGGCATGCAGGAGGGCATGCCGCGTGTAGCAGTGAGCCTATGGCATTGGCTGAGTCTGTTGGTATGGTGCGAAACGGGCATATGTCGCCCAATGCACGGGGACGAAAAGGACAGCGCTCCCGGCTGCATGCGAGCACACAAGCGAGCCGATACTCTAACTCTCCAAGTGCACTCAGTGAGCTGCGGAAAGAACCCAAGTCGAGCTGCCTCGTCGCAAAACCTGACAAGGACCTTTGACAATTTGCGCGCGCCTCCCAACCTACGCCTATCTGTGTCCACTCGGTAGCTTGCAGTAGTGCTCCCTCGACTGAGTGGACGCACGTCGTCAGCTCGGCGTGGGCGCCGAGCGCTTTGCGCGAGGCGCTCCGACGGGCAATGGCAGAGCAGGTGTGCGGACGCCCCGGGCAACCCTAGGATGGAGGTTCTGCTGGCTGACAAGGCTAGTTGCTGGAGGGGGACACCGTCACTGTTGGCGGTCAGTACCCCCGGGAACACTTGGCCGCCGCCCCCGTGCGCCGGCTGCTTGGCCCCTGCGTCCCCCTTCCCCTCACGCAGTACCCCGGTCTGGGCCAGCTTCCTCCGGGGTATCCAGCCTACGCCATGCAGCAGCCCAACAGCCACCAGTCGGAGCAGCTGCGCAGCTTCTGGCAGCAGCAGCTGATGGAGGTGGCCGAGGTGCCGCCCGACCCGGCGGTCTTCAAGAACCACCAGCTGCCGCTGGCCCGCATCAAGAAGGCAAGCACCACTCGCGACTGCAACGAGTAACAGCACACGCGCATGCTGCGGTACCCTGCCGCTGCCGTGTGGGGGACCCTGACCGGGTTGCCGCAGCTCTAGCCATGCGCTCCAACCACCACACCAAGCCCAGCGCCTGACGTCTGCCCGCCCGGCCCCGGCACCGCTTTCATATCCTCCGTGACGTCGCCAGATCATGAAGTCGGATGAGGACGTGCGCATGATCAGCGCCGAGGCGCCCGTGCTGTTCGCCAAGGTGGGGCTCATGGGAGGCGCCCTGCCAGAGGCGGAGGGCGGAGAGTCCGCCTTCATGCGGCCCAACCGGCCGGCCGCACTCCTCTCGACGCCGTGCACAACCGCACTCCGCATGCGTGGACGGCGCCCCGCCGGAGGGGGCGTGCGCCCTGCGCCCTGCGCCCTGCGCCCGGGGACGAGCGCGGCCCGGCGTCCGCAAGAGGCCACCTGAGGCGGTGGCCGAGGGCGGGCCGCCGCACGGTCCACCCCATGCTCGCCACCGCACTGCTGCTGTCGAGCGAGGGCGGACCCTCGCGCGTTGTGCCCGGGGCAGGGGCCCCAGCGGGCGGCGCCCCATGAGGCTGCCCCTGGTGGCCGTCCCTGGTGGACCGCCGCAGGGATCCCCCGCCTCGTGGCCTGCCACGTGGCCATCCTGCAGAGCCACGGTGGTCGCGGCCCCTTGCCCGTCCCTCCGTCCCACCCCCACGCCGCCCAACCCACGCCACCCACCCGCCACGCGGGCCCTCGCTGCCTTGCAACACCCCCTCGCCCCACCCTCGCCCCCAACTTCCCCCCCTGCCCCCCCGCTCCTTCACGCAACTCGCCGCCCCGCGCCCAGGCGTGCGAGATGTTCATCCTGGAGCTCACGCTGCGGTCGTGGATGCACGCCGAGGAGAACAAGCGGCGCACGCTGCAGCGCACCGACGTGGCGGCGGCCATCACCAAGACCGACATCTTCGATTTCCTGGTGCGGCGGCGCTGGGGCGAGGGGCGGTGGGGTGGCGCACGTGTGGTTCGTGTGCGAGCGGGGTTGTGTGTGGGGCGTGTTTGCCAGGGGGTAAGCGTGGCGGCCACCACAAGGAGCCTGGCTGGTACCATGTGCAGGGCCAGCAGCGGCAGCAGAGCGGAGGAGGGGGTCGGCAGCTTGGCTGCCATGTCCCGTGTGCCCAGGCTCGGTCCTCCAGCCACGATGC
>BDDC01000309.1:14270-32735 GCA_001662425.1 Chlamydomonas sphaeroides | reverse complement strand
TTGTTCCCCCCCCCCCCCCCCCCACTCGGCCGTCATTGCGCAAGCGGGCGCGCTGCGTGCCACCGCTCGCCCCATGTGGTCCCACAGGTTCTGGGCCCACCCCACGCCTCCGGTGGCCGGCGCTGCTCACCCGACCATGCGGCACACGGTGTCCGCCACGGTGCGGCGGGCGGCCGCCGCCACGGCCGCGGCCGCCTCCAGGTCAGGGCGCTGCAGCCGCTGGTGCGCCAGCAGCAGCGCGCGGCAGGCGGCGCGGTAGGGCGCGGGGAAGGCGGCGTGCGTGTAGGGCTGCGGCGGCGGAGGGGGGCGGGCAGGGGACGGGGCAACCGTGGTGAGCCGAGGCAGGAGGTGAATGCCCCCCATCATCTTGCGCACCCCAGCGGCCTGCGCCTCCCTGCACTCCCTTGTGTGGCTTGCCCCTCCCTCCCCAGCCCCAGGCACCACGCCCACCGTGTGCTCCAGCATGGGCGCGCCGGTGATGGCCACACGAGGCGGCGCGGGCCGCGGCGGCGTCAGCTGGCCCAGCGGCGGCGGCGGCGGCGGCGGCAGCTGCTCCGCGTAGTGCGCCATGCGGCCGCCCGCCAGCACCCGCTCGCCGGTGAGGGAGCAGCGGAAGAGCCATGGGTGGGAGGCGTAGGTGTCGTAGCTGGGGGACGGGTGGAGAGGGGGTCAAGGGTGGGAGCGGGGCGCTGAGCCGGGTGGTGTGGACGGGCGCGTGGGCTGCGGACCCGGCGGCCATGTGGGTCGGCGGTGGTGGTGAGCGCTGCCGAGCCCACCAAGCAGCGGACTCACATCTTGGCCTGGCCGGGAGCGAGGGCGCCGTACTGCACCTCCTGGCCTGTGGGCACGCGGGCGCAGGGCAGCGGTGGCGCTCAAGGCAATGACAATGACGCTGCAAGGGGTTGTGGCCCGACCCATATGAGCTAGCCGTCGCCATGCGGCGCTGCGGGCCCCACCCAAATGCCAGGACTGGCCCCGCAGAGCGCCCCGCCAGCCCGCTAGCCCGCTACCCCTCAGCCGCCCCCAACCCTGCCCACCGTTGTAGTCCAGCCAGAAGGCGGTGACGGGGTTGGGGCTGTCGTTTGCGAACATGACGCGCGTGCGGATGTGGCTGTTGAGCGAGCGCAGGTACACCTGTTAGGGATGGAGGGGGAAGGGGCGGAGGCGAGGGCACGGCTTGACGGGCGCCCGACCCACATACAGCACTCAAACGTTCCCTCAACATCACACAGTACCGGTAGTAGCTGCTCGCTAGCTCTCCACCCCCCTCCCACAACCCACTTCATCAACCTTTTACAACCCTCCAGCACGCATCACCTCCCTCCCCCGATCTCCCAACCCCCTCCCTCTCCCTTCCCCGCCAGACGCACCATAGCCGGCTCGCTCATGTGCGGCTCCTCGCCCTCCGCGGCCTTGCCCTCGCCATCCGTGGTGCCGTCAGCCTCCGGGCCCGCGGGCGAGGGCGACAGCTTCCACACACCCGGCTCCATGTCTGCCTCTGGGCTGCGCTTGTGCGGCGGCGCCAGCGGCAGCGGCGGCGGCGGCGGCGGCGCACCCGCCTGTGGCTGCGCTGCGCCGCCCGCCGGTGGCGGGGCGGCGGGCACGACCCCGGCCTCCGCCTCCACCGCAGCGGCCAGCGCCGCGGCGGCCGCCAGCGGCTGGCCATGGCCCGCGTTGGGCAGCAGCAGAGGCAGCGCGCCGTCAGCGGCGGCGGCGGCGCCGTCGGCCTGCTCCTCAGGGGCCACCGCTAGGCCGGCGGCGCCCAGGTCCCACATGGGCAGCGCCAGCGGCTCCAGCTCAGGCAGCAGGCCGCCGGCAAACAGGTTGGCGGCACCGAAGGCGAAGCCCGGCGCCGCTGCGCCGCCGGCCTCATCGGCAGCGGCTAGCTCCGCGGCCTGCTGCTGCAGCAGCGGGATGAGCAGGTCGCCGCCGGCAGCGGGGCCGCCGCCGCCGCCGAAGATGGCGGCCGCCGCCTGCGCGGCGGTGAGCTGCTGGCCAGCGGGCGCGGGCGCGCGGCCGGGGGAGGCGGGAGGGGGAGAGGCAGGGTGCGGCGCGGCGGCCGCGAGCGCCGCCGCGAGGGAGGTGCTGGCGTGGCCGGAGGAAGCACCGGCGCCGGCGCCGTTGGCGAAGAGCGGGCGGCGCGGCGAGGGCGGCAGGCCCGGGAAGGGGGAGGAGGGCGCCGAGCGCGGCCCGCGCGGCATGCCGCGGACGGGCGAGCCCAGCGCGGACAGCATCATGGCGGCTGCTGTTGCAGCAGCGGGTTGCGAGAGGCGGAGGAGGAGTTGCGGTGCGCGGGGGGAGGCGCTAGTCGCGCGCCAGCAAGTGTCCCGTTGCGCAGGTCGGGCTCACGGAGAATACTGACTAGCTCACGCACGCTATAGGTAGCGGTGGGGGGGATCACGGTCACGCTGCGACGGCGAGCTCTTCCAGAGCTGGGTAACATTTGCTGGTCGCGTTCCCCCGTGTCGTACAAGTTTTGGCGGGAATCCTCGCCGCATGCGTGCCACGGCGGACCCGCCTCGTTCCGGTGCTCGTGGGCGCTAGCTCGCCACCCCGGCATGCTCAGCTAGCGGCCTGCCTGCACGATAGCACACGCCAACGCAAGCGCAATGAGCGACCCCATGGCCGATGACGACGACGATGGCGGACGCAGCCCCGCCTTTGGCTTCGGCCTGGGCGGCGGCCCGCTGCTCAGCCCGGAGCCGCTCACGGCACGCCGCGGCTTTGGCGCCGGCGCCGCCGACGCCCGCGGCGCGCCATTCGCGTTCGGCGCCGGGCTGCCGCACCCCGTCGGGGGCGCCGTCTTCGGAGCTGCGCCGTACGCGACCGATCAGCACTACCAGCAGCCCAGGCACGACGAGGAGGACGGCGACGAGTACGGCTACGACGACGGGCCGCTGGGCAGCCAGCTGCCGCTGCCGTCGCAGCCGTCGCAACAGCACCGCCCCGCCAGCCAGCGTGAGCCCGCCGCGCGGCAGCACCACGGGCACGGCCACGCCCGTGCCCCGCCGCCGCCGCAGCGGCCGCACGAGCCACCGCCGTCGCAGCCGCCGCTGGCGCTGACCCAGTTGCCTCTGTCGCAGCGGCGCCGCGAGCAGCGGCAAGAGCAGCGGCAAGAGCAGCGCCGCCGCCAGGAGGGCGTCGGGCCCGGCGGCGGCGGCTATGGCGGTGGCGGCGGCGGCGACGAGGGTGAGGGTGGGCCCGAGGGCGGTTTGTTGGGCTACCTGATCCAGAGCGGGGCGCTGGACGAGGCGGTGGCGGAGGACCAGGACGGCCAGCCGCGGCTGGCGGAGGGCGCCGTGCCGCTGCAGGTGGGGGTGGCGGGGAGCGGGTCAGGAGGAGGGGGAGGGTTGCCGTCCGGTTGAGGGCGCTGCGGGGGGGCCTGGGACCCACCGTACGGTGCGCAACCCTCCGCGTGCCGCGCCTGGCCTTGGTCAGCCCAGCATGCCAACCGAGCGAGTTGCTCGCATACTCGTCCGGCTCGCCCCGCTGTCAACTTGCCGGCTCCAGCACCCTGTGGCACCTGCTGCCAACCCGCGCACTCCCCAGGTGGATGTGATGAAGCTGATGAACGCCCACCCGGCGCTAGGGGCAGCACTGCTGCTGGACCCAAGTGAGAGAAAGGGGGGGGCAAGGCGGCCACAGCGCCGCCAGGCGTAGGCGGGGCCAGCGGCACGAGGCCTGGCGCTGTGGCTCGGGCTCCCTCCCTGGCGCTTGCAGCGCACCGCTCCGGCACATCCCCCGCTGCTGGCGCTGTGGCTCGGGCCGCCAGCGGTGTCGCCTCAACCGGCACACCAGCCCCTGCCACCGCATCCCCTACGCCATGCCACGCCAGCACCCCTCTGTGGCCCCCTCGCTCCCTTCTCTCCCTTACCAGGTCGGGCGCTGTGGGAGCTGATGGAGGCGGCCCACGCCGAGGGCCTGTGCCCCCACACCTGCCCCCGGCTGTGGCTGCGGCCCACCCAGGTGCGGCCCGGGGCATTGCCCCCCCCCCCGTCTATCCGCCCCCGCCTCCATCAGGCGCCCGAGTGCCGGCTGGATGCCAGGGCCAGCCGCCGCCCGCTGCTCCCAGGGCGGCGCACCCCGCGAGCACGCCGCGGCCCGCCCTCCCGCCCTCCCGCCCTCCCGCCGGCCTCCCGCAGCCCATAGCCCCTCGCCGCTGCCATCTTCTCAGCCCCCCCCCCGCCCTTCTCCCTGCTCGCCATCCTCCCCCCTCGCCCCAGGTGCCGCTGCCCACCCAGACCGTGCCGCAGCTGCTGGCCTCCGCCGCCCTCAGCGCCACGGCGCCCGGCTCGCCCGGCGGCTGCCCCGCGGCCGTGGTGGGGGTGGTGGCGGCCGCCTCCTCGCTGGGCCGGGCGCCCCACAGCCGGGCGCTGCTGTGCCCGCACTGCGGCGCTGCGGGGCAGGTGCTGGAGGAGCGGGGCGGGGGGCTGGGCCCGGGGGGCGCGCCGTGCTGCCCCTCGGCGCAGGCTCTGCGGGACCTGCAGGAGGACCTGTCGGGCCGGTGAGGGGGCGGGGAGCGGCGCTGGGGGGCGGAGGCGGGGGGAGGAAGGGTAGGGCGGCAGGGGCTGGGCTGGGCTGGGGGGTGAGATCGTAGCCTGTCGTACCCGCAGGGTAAATCCGCTCGGGGCCGACCCGGTGGGGATGAGGCTGCAGTAGGGTTGAAAAACCCTAAAACCCTACCTTTCCTCCGGCCGGAGACTTCGCCTGCCCTCCTCCCCTCATGTACGCCGGTACCTGCCCCCCTGCCCTGCCCCCTTCCCCCTCTCAACCCCTGTGCCTCCCCCTTCCCGGCCCCCACCCCCAGTGTCATGGTGGACTGCCAGGAGCTGATGCTGGCGGGGCTGGGCAGCGCCGCACCACGGCCCGGGGCCTACTTCGCGCAGCGGGCGGTGCTGCGGGTGGCGCTGCTGGACGACCTGGCGGGGGCGGCGCGGGTGCGGGTGCGGGGGGAGGCGGGGGGGAAAAGCCACGCTAGCTCGGCTCAACTCGTCGGCGCCTAACCTCCTCCTCTTCCATGCCCTTCTGCCGTGCCTCCCCCGCCCCCCGCTCCCCCCCAGGTGGGCGATGTGGTGCGGCTGGTGGGCAGCGTACGGCTGGTGGGCCCGCCCGCACCCTCGGGAGCAGCGGGCGGCGGCCGGGGAGGGGGCGGCGGCGCCGGCTCGGGGGCGGCGGTGGCGGCCGTGGCGGTGCTGGAGGGGGCGGCACTGAGCCACGTGGCCCCGCACGGGCTGTGGGGCTGGCCGGGTGCTGGCCCCGCGGCACGGGGTGCGCCGAGGTGCCTGGTGGCGCGCAGCCGGCAGCCGCTGCAGGTGAGGCAGGGGGCAGAGGGATGGGTTCAGCGAGGCGGTGGGACCGCACGGATGGCCCGAGCTGTTCCACACGCCTCCCGCGCCCCCACACAAGCCTTCTGCCCCCACACCGTCACTCCGCTCCTCCCCATCCCCATCCACCTTTTCTCCCCTCCCCGCCAGCTGCTGGTGCACCTGCTCTGCCGCCTGCTGGGCCGACCGCTGGACCCGCTGCTGGCGCTGGCGCTGATGGCCAGCGCGGCGGCTGTGGGCCGGGGCAGCGCAGCGCCGCCGCCGGGCGCCGCGGCCTCCGGGGCCGGAGTGGGCGGCGGCCCCACGCAGGCGCCCACACAGCGCGGCGGCGCTTCCGACGGCAGCGCGGGTGGCAGCGGCAGGTGCGGCAGATGACAGTATGCCCATACCCCGTCATCCACCACAGTTCCTCAAGCCTGTCCCTCGTGCCTCCCTCCCTTGACGCCGCCCCTGACACCCCTCCGGCACGCCCCGCTCCGCCCCCGCTTCCCACGCTGCGGCCCACAGCCCAAACGGGCAGCAGCCGAGCCTGCTGCTCGCTCCGTCCAGGGTCCAGCCCGCGCGGGCCCACTCCGCCGTTCGCACCGAGCCCGATGTTCCCGCATGTCCCAGCCCAGCCCCCAGACGCCCTGCCTGCCACCCCTGCCCGCCCACCACGCAGGCTGCAGCTGAGCCTGCTGCTGGGCTGCGAGCCGCACGACCCGCTGGGGCCGCGCCTGCTGCGGGCGGCGGCAGCGCTGCTGTGCCCCAACAGCGCCTGGCTGGGGGGCACCGCCGCGGGGGCGGGCGGCGCGGCGGCGGCGGGGGGCGGCGGGGGTGCTGGCGGGGGCTTGGGCGGGTTCGTATCGGGGCTGGTTGAGGACCCGGTGGCGCCGCGGCTGCAGGCGGGCGCGCGGCTGGAGGGCGAGGGCCAGGCGGCGGGTGGTGTGGCTCACGGCTCGGTGCTGCTGACGGCGGGCAACTGCGGCGTGGTGGTGGTGGAGGCGGAGCAGCTGAGCGCCAAGTGGGTCACTGGGTGGCGGGGCGGTGCAGGGCCCGGCAGCCGTGGTGCTGGGTTGAAGGGAGAAGGCGGGCTCCGGCTGCCGGTATATATCTCACGCGCTGCCTCGCTCTTGCCTCCGCCTGCCCCTACACCACCCCACCAAACCCCTCCAGGCACAAGGCGCAGCTGTGCGAGCTGCTGGCCCGCCCCTGCGTGGCGCTGGCGCCCGGCCGCCCCGAGCTGACGGTGCCCGTGACCGCCACCGTGTGGGCGGCGGCCTGCAGGGCGTCAGGGCCGCAGGAGGCGGGCGGGCCGCGGCAGCGGGGCGGCGGCGGAGGGAGCGGGCCGGTGCCGGGCAGCTTGCGCGGCTGCTGGAGCGGTCTGGACGACGGCCGGTTCGAGCTGGTGCTTGAGCAGGGCGGCGGCGAGGACGCGGCGGCGGCGGTGGCGCTGGACGGGGACGAATGGTCGGGGGACGGCGGCGCAGGTGCGGCACAGACTGCCGGGCGGGGTGGATCAGGGGAAGTCGGGGTAGGGGGAGGAGGGGCAGGGAGCGGGGCGGTAGCGTGGACATTGGAGGTGGGAGGATGCATGGCTGGCCTGGGGTGCGGCGCGCTGCCGGCTGCCTGCGTGCCTCTTTGCGCCGATGTACGGCACGCCCCTCCCTGCCCGCCCCGCAGACGCTGGCGAGGGGGACGCGGCGCTGCGCAGCCAGCTGCGTGCCCACGTGGCGGCTGCGGCGCTGTTGAGCCCGGCTCCCGCGCTGAGCGAGGGCGGGCTCGAGGTGCTGATGCGCTACTATGTTGCGGTGCGGCAGAGCGGGGTGCAGGTGCGGCGGGCTGGCGGGGGGGGGGATTCCTGGGGTGACGAAGAGCCTGAAGCAGAGGGCGGCGCGGCGGCCGCCCCGTGCTCCCATCCCGCCAAACAGCCGCCCGATCCCGCCGCCGCCCCTCCGCCGCCAGGTCAGCCAGCCGGAGCTGCTGCGGGCGCTGGTGGGGGCGGCCACCGCCTGCGCCCGACTGCACCTGCGCCGCCAGGTGGAGGGGGCAGCGCCCGCGCAGAGGGCAGGCGGCTACAGGAGAGGGAGGGTTTGGGGTCGGGTAGGGTGGCAGGTGGGCAGGGCCGCACGCCGCTGTCCATTGCGCATGCAGCTCCACCTGCACCTGCTCCTGCAGCCTCTCCCATCCCTCCCCTCCCCTCCAACCCTGCCCTCCCAGGTGCTGGAGGCCCCCGACTGCGTGCTGGCGGTGCTGCTGGCGGAGCGCACCCTGGCCGCCCGCTTCGGGGAGGGCTACCTGGGGCTGGGGCTGCCGCCGCTGCCGGAGGGCGGCTGGGAGGGCGAGGAAGGGGAGGGCGAGGATGGGATGGAGGGGGACGAGGCGGACGAGGCGGGGGCGGGGCTGGGCCCGCCCGGCGAGGGCAGCCTGGACGCGGCGCTGCGGCACCTGGCGGGCACGCTGGGCCGCTGCCTGCGCGGCTTCATGAGCGCCGGCTACTGAGGCGGGCGGTGGATGGCGGCATGGCGGGGCCCTGCACGCTGGACCTGACAGGCGCCGTTATGCTGCACGAGCTGGACCGTACGCCGACGTGGAAGCGGTGCTGGCGTGAGGGTTGGGTTGGATGCATGCGCCTTGCAGATGTGAGCCGTGGAGCAGGCTGGGCTGACGGCGCGGCGAGGCGCTGGACGCAGGGCTCATGGCTGATGTGCGCGGCGCCTGGGGCCTGTCGCTTGCTGCGGTGCCGACTGCAAGCGCGGTGCGGCGGCGCCCCGGCTCAGGGACACCGACAGCGGGCGGCTGTTGCCAAGGTCAAGGCGCGGCAGCACCACGCGCATATAGCTCCGTTACACACGAGCACGGCTCGCTGGCTGACCGGCGCGGCGCCAGCATGCACACCCTGCGATGCGGCAAAACTGCAGGGTGCGCATGCGCCGCGCCCGCGCCAGCCTCCCCTCTCCCACTCATCCCCGTTGGCCACCGCACCACACCACACGAGCCTCGGCCGCTGCGGCCCCGGCTCGCTGCGCCTCGGCCGCGCCAGCCCCCTGCCGGCGCGGCTCCAAGCGGCGGTGTGTCGCGCCCCACCTAACCGCCGCGGTTCCACACGTCCGCGTCAAGTACCCGCCACCATCGCCGCCGCCACCACTGCTGCTTCCCCGTCACGCGGCTGCTTGTGGGCCGCTTTACTTCTTGGCGGCCTTCTTGGGCTCGGCGGTGGTCACCTTGAGCTGGTTCTTCTCCTTCTGGATCACAACCGAGAAGGTGCCAACCACCTGGTGCAGGAGGGAGGGGATACACAACACACCAGAGCGAACAAGGTCAGCGCCGGGAACTGCATGGCTTTGGAAACGCGACCAGCCGCCCTGCAGTCCAGGGTGCTCCTCCGGGACAGCCTGCCACTGCCACTGCCACTGCCACTGCCACTGCCACACCACACCACACCACACCACACATGCAGTGGTCGCACCTCTGGGTGCAGGCGGATGGTGCACTCGTAGGTGCCGACCGACTTGATGTCGGGCAGCGTGATCTCGCAATCCGCCACGTTGCGGCCGGTCTGCTGGTAGATGGCATCCGCCACCTCCTGCACCTGCACGCTGCCGTAGATCTGCTCCTTCTCGCCGGACTTCTTCTTGATCGTGAACTTGCCGATCGTCGACAGCGCGTTGGCGAACGCCTGCGGGCACGCAGTAGGAAGGGGGGCGCGCCGAGCGACAGCAGAGAGGAACGTCAAGAGGTGGTCCCAGCCAAAACCGTCGATTGAGGCCACGTTGCCAATGCTGCGTCCGCAGCTTACTAGAGGAGCCGCACGCGGCGCAAGCCGGTAGTTGCAGGCCGGGGGGACCCGATATCCGCTGTTGCACCGCTACGCGCGGCGTCGCAATACTGCCACGACGACTGCTAAGCTGGCTGGGAAGGAGCGCCCCCGCCAGGACCGCGAGCAAAGCCGAAAACCTGCCTGCGCCTGGGCCTTCTCCTCCATCTTTTTCCGGATCTCGTCCTCCTTCTTGGCGCGGATTTGGCTGGAGGAAAGACGAGGGGAACGGCATCCCAGGAGGGCCGGCCGGAGTACGCGTCAGCCAACCGTAGGCAAGGTACCGGTACACGGCAGTGCTCGCTGCAGCGGGCCCGGGTGCAGCAGTACTAGCGAGCCTGGCATCGGGCGGCGCGCCATGCGAGCAGGCAGCAGCTGCTGTGGCAGGCGCAGCAAGGCGCACACGAGTGGTCGGCCGCAGCTGCGCCGGCTCCAGGTACTCCGCTACTGGTAGAAACCCTGCTCCCCGCCCATTGCGCGGCCGCTGGCTCACTCCAGGATGCCCTCGCTGGCAATCTTCGCCATGCCGTTGGGCAGCAGGAAGTTGCGCCAGTAGCCGACCGGCACGGACTGTGGGCGGGATGACGCAGGGATACGTGCTGAGGCCAGGCCGCAGCATCAACGCCCCACAGAGTACGGTGACAAAGGGGCTGAAGAGCGGCAGCATGGCACCCTGAAGGCCAGGAGCTGCCGGGCCTGACAGGGCCACGGCCGGCCCTGCGACTCCCCGGTCCCCGCCCCCCCGCCGAAGCCTGTAAGCACCTTGACCTCGCCCTCGCGGCCAACGTTGGCGATGTCGGTCATCAGGATGATCTGTGCAAGAACGGGCGCAGCGTGTCGTTACGGGGCCGGTGGTGAACGAGGGGCACGGTGCCCGGAGTTGCTCTTGAGCGACGGCGTGTGCCGCCGGTGTCGAATTCCGCACGCCTTCCGTAGGGATAAGTAAGGATGCGGTGAACGTTGCGACAGAATGTGGTGCAGCGCAAGCGCGGCAGGTCGCAACTTGTGGACGATGCCGCCTCCACCGCCCCAAGTACACCCTCGGCCCCACCGCGCTCCCCTGATGCACCCAACAGCCAAGTACTAAATTGTAGCTGGACATGGAGTCCTGCTGCGGTCCAGAGAGCTGGGCTTTACCTTGGTCTTCTTGGCCACCTTCTTGTTGGCCTCGACGACCAGGGCGGTGCGCGACGTAGCCGCACGCATGCCCTGGGGCTTAGCGGGCTGGAACGCCCGGTTCTGTGGCAAGCGAGCACATGGCGACGGCGAGCCTCAGCGTCCAGTGATGGCGGCACGCCAAAGAGCCTGCTCTTATGCTGAAGCTGCATAACGCACGCAGCTCAGCATATCGCACCAGGGGAGCGCCGCGCATGGAGGCCTGCATCCTTGCTGTGTTGGTCCTAAAGGATTACGGTAGGACAATGCAACAAGGTGCTATGTGGTCAAAGTGGGTGGCGAAGACGCTGCAAGGCGCATTCGCGGGGTCGCAAGGCGACGAGCGTGTGCTGGCCAATTGGGCTCCTCGCCACTCGCTCGCACCGCACATGGCATGCAAAGCATTATTTGACACGACTTATTGGGTTATACGTGATTCACAGGCAGCAGGCGCAGCGGTGGACCCATGGACCAGTTGACCTCGTGCTCCTGCTATGGACCGCTCAAGCAGGTGAAGGCCCATGAGAAGGCCCGGTGGTGCCCGGCTTCCCAACCGTCCCGCAGGCCGGGCAGTACCCTGCTGCTGCTGGCGCGTACTCATGGCCTGCAGTCCACCGCAGCAGCAGGCAAACAGGTCGGCCAGCCGTCTCGACGCCGCCGCCATCGGTGCGTGGGCCCCTGTGGGCCGTCCTCGTCGTGGCGCTCTTGAACGCCCGAGCGCGCCAAGCACTGTGCTGCGGGCTCCCAACCAGAGCCCCTGGAACCTGGGATGTCGCTTCATTGGTGCTTATGTGGAGAACTTCAGGCACCCGGCACGTCCGTGCACTGCGGCCATGCTCCTGGTTGTTCGGACCGACCAGGAGGACCTCCTGGACGACCGGACCTGGACTGGCGCTCATCCACACGACAACAGGGCTCGGGCCTGTGCTCTTACGTGGTCGCTTCGGCGCCCGAGTTGCACTGTGCTCGGCCCACGCTCTGGCCCTCGCGACTTCCTTCGATAATTACAGCTCGGACAAGCCCCTGCGCCCACCAGCCCGGGCGATCGCCCCGCTGCCTGAAGTTCCCCTATGAGGTATGAGCTCCACCGCCGGGACCCGCACCGTGCTGCACACCAGGCATCCCGCGGCTTTCAAACCACTGCAATCCCAAACGGCTGACGGAACTCTGCAAAAAAGTTGCGGGCAATAACACGGGATCACAACAGTCGCAGCGCAGCTGCGCAAGCCTCCTTGGGTTTGGGGTCTGGGGCGCCGGCGACCACAGCTCGAGCGGCACCGGTTGGCCTGACCCACACCGCCCCCTCAGGCTTTCACTCTCGTGGTATGTGCATGGCGCCGCAGCCCTGGCAGTTTTGGCAGGAAGACGGCCTGGTCAGCGACTCCCCTTGACAGCCGGCCAGCCAAGCGCCGGGTGAGCAAGGCCCCGACTGCTGCGGCCCCGGCTGCGGGCGTGCCTCACAGCAGCGCCTCCGCTGCGGCCTGGCTATGCCCCCCCTTGCCCGCCGGGCCGCCGGGCTTCACCCAAGGGCGGCACGTGGGGCGTCAAGAGACGGCACGCTGGCTCCTCCGCGTGCGGATTACAGCCGTGTTAGCCGCCGTATGTACTGAATCCGACGGCCCTGGCTCCTGCGCGTATGCACGCTGGCCCCTCCTGAGCGCGCGATTCACCACCGCGCGTCGCTGCCCCCGCCCCAACAACGCCTACCCCAGGCAATGCACCCGGCATTCCCCGAACCCTGGCCTAGTAATGTAATGATACATGCAGCCCCTGGGCAGCGCAGCTGCCCTGCAGCGTCTCCCTCCGCTCGCACGAACAATACACGTCTCCTCGTCTGCTCGCCACAGCCAAGATCCGGGATGATGGGACCGCCTTGTCTTCTCGCCTACTCCTGGATGGAATGGGATCATCGCCATCCATGTGGACCAAGCTGCGCCTGCCTAACTTGATAGCGGTGTGCCGAAGATAAAATGCCGGCCGCCGCCAGGGCAACACCAAATACCATTGTGCGCATGCGTGCTGCGTTGTTGAATGTGTGTTGTGTTGTGCGGCCGTACCGTCGCAACCACAGGCTACGAAAGGAGCGTCGTATCACGCACGACCCTGGCTCCCGCACCACCATCAGTGCCTATCAGTGCGCTCATCTCACCAGTCAGCAGTGCGTGCTTATTGTCATCGGGAAAGCCACAACCGGTGTGCTGTTGTTAAGCCAACGCAGGGGGGCGTCATAATAAGACCTCGCCCTCCGTCCAGGAACGAGCCAATCAGGGAGCTGGCCGCGGCGCCGCCCTCGGCGCCGCAGCCGACCGCTCCACCGCCGCGAGCATCCCTCGCCGTGCCGGCGACGCTGCAACGCGCGTCTCTCCAACGGCGAGGGGCTCAGCCCATGCGGACCGAGATGAAGGATGGCCGCACGTTCCAGGCAGACGTCGCAACCACCAACTGAGGGCACAGCAGCAGCGCATGGGCTTGTCATACGCCGGTCATGGGTAGGGCCTGGCAGACTACTGTGCCACCACAGGGGCTCGGCCCCCGCTAGCAGCTAGAACCCGCCGCTGCCAGCCCCTAGCGCGCGCCCTAATACTGCAGAACCAGCGTGGCCGCGCCCCACCCACCGCGGCCCTCACCTGCGTGGGCTTCTCCTCCACCCGCACCAGCGCCGTCTGCGCCGAGTAGTCATCGCCCACCGCGGCCGCGGAGGACACCCTGCGGCCATCAAAAAGAGATCACAACAAAGCTGAATGCGAACGCGGCGAGGAGGTTGGTCCAGCACGCGCTTGCAACTCTCCCCTCACCCAACCATATGCGCGAGCTACTGTTGGGGCCATCTGCTAAGACCCACAAGCTCCGCCCCATGTACTCTTGCTGGTGCGCCAGCGCCGTGCCCCCACATGGGGACCTCACGTTCGGCTCGTTGTCCCACTCACCAGCTGGAGGAGGGTGTGGCGTCCGCGGGCGCGGGTAGCGCCGCCATCGCGCGCGCCGGATCCGCCAGCTCCGCGGGCCGGGCGAAGCCGTCTCCCGCCAGGCTGGCGGTGGGCGGCTGCCAGGCGGGCATGGCGGCGGCGGGGCGGTAGTAGGCGGCGGTGGCGGCGGCGGTGGCGGCGGCGCTGGTGCCGGTGGCGGGAATGAAGTCGTCGCCGCTGTTGACGTAGGCGGCGTGCCACTGCTGCGCGGGCGTGGGCGAGGCGGCGCGAGAGCCCCAGGCCGACGAGGAGCCTGCGGGGACGGCAGCAAGGACGGCGGAGAGCGCACGGTCTCGTAAGAATTACGAAAGGGCAGGGCGCCAGGCTGAGGCATGGGAAGGTCCCGGCGGGGCCGGTACTCACTGCTTCGCGAGACGCTGCCGCTCCGCGTGTAGCGCCCGCGGCTGCCCGCGCGGTTGACGCTGCCGGCGCGCGCCGCGCTGGGCGCCCGCGTGTAGGAGCCGGTGCTCATGGCGGGGGCGCCCGTGGGCGCCTGGGGCGGCGGGAAGATGGAGCCTGTAGCAGAGGCGGTGCGCGTGAACATGGGGTTGCCCGCCGCGGGGGCGGAAGCCGGCTGCGCATGTGCCTGCGCAGGGCCGCCGCCGAAGATGCTTTGGTAGCCGCTCGCAAAGGTGGCGCTGGCGCTGCGGCTGCTGGCGGCGCGGCCGCTGGCGGCGCGCGGCGCGGCGGCGGGCTGCGCGTAGGCGGAGGCGGCGGAGCCGGCGTCGAAGTCGTCGCCGTAGGCGCTGCGTGACGTGGGCCGCGGCGGCACGGCGGAGCTGGCGCCATAACTGCGGGCGGAGCGGGGCGAGGGGTTGCAGTTCGAGGGTCGGATCCGGATCCGCGTTCGCATTTCGCGGCTGGCGTTACCCCACCGCCAGCACCACCGGCCTGTGCGTGCGAACACGAGTCCGCTGCTGCCCGCACACAGCCAGCACGGTGCCCCCTGCCTCACCCGCCGTACGCCGTCTGCTGCTGTGGTGGCGGCGGCGCGGCGCCCTTGCGCACGCTGCCGGTGCGGCGGACGCTGGTGGTGGTGCGGTAGCGCGCCCAGTCGTAGCCCACGGTTGTGGGGCCCGCGGCAGCGGCGGCGGCGTGAGCAACGGGCCGCAGCGCCTGCGGTCGGCAGCAGTCAAGGTGGCAGGAGCAGGTTGATCAGCAGCCAGGGACGGTGTCTGCTGGAAGCGGCACGACGTTATGCGCTGCGCGGGGGGGCAGTGCTGGGGCACAGGGTCGGGGAGCGGCGGTTGGGCTCTAGTCTGGATCTCACCTGTTGGAGCGCCTGGTCATATTTGGAGCGCGTCGCGAAGTCGACCAGCGTGTCGTACGCAGTCTTGAGCTCCATGAACTTATCCTTGGCGCCGGGTTGCTGCAAGGAGGAGCGGCGGCGGGGTGCTGGAGGTCAGGGCGTTCAGTTCGCCAAACCGCCAACCGCCGTACTTGTAGTCGGTGGGCTCGGGGAGAGGTAGGGAGTGCGTGCCGGGGTAGGGTTGGGTACGATGGTCCGGCAGTGGCCTGGAGCTGACGCACCTTGCAGCGGTCGGGGTGCCACATGAGTGCCAGGCGCCGGAAGGCGTCCTTGATGTCTCGCACGCTGGCATTGTCCTTGACGCCGAGGACGTCATAGTGCGAGCCTGCAGGTAGGCATCCGAACAATGTGTGCGAGACGGTCACACCAGGGCGCGCGGCTCGGGGGTGCAGCTCAACAAGTTACAGCTAAAGTACTTGTTGCGTTGGCTTGCTCGTCGCGTGCACGCGGTCTGCTGTCGGAAGGTCACCTACGTCGAGCAGCTGCAACCGCGGCTGCGCACACGACACGCGTTGGCTGCCGCGCGATGCTTGGTCGCTGTTGGGCAGGCGCCCTGACTGGGCAACGATGAGCCGCGGGCACGGGACGCCAGCCCGAGACGGCAGAGGGCGCGCCCATGGTGAACATTGCGGCCTCCGCGAAACGTTAAGACGCACACGTCGTCGACCTTGAGCAGCCCTGATATACACAAAGAGAGTCTCCCTTATAAAGAAGACCTAGCGTTGCTGGGCTGGAGCGGTGTAAGAGTCGTAGGACAGTTGCGACAGACAGGAGGGGAGAGGGCAAAACTCTATTTAGCGCTCTGTCGCGAGCAATAGACACAGGGCGCGCAACTCAGTGCGATTAGGAGAATGGAAGACAGTGCCTGTGCGCGGGTGGTGTTTGTTGCCTTTGTTTGGTGCTTTAACCTACGTCGGGTTGATTGTTTTGCTGCGAGCGCTCCCAAGCCCCAGAATCAGCTCTATCGCGACATGATGCATTGCTTTGATGCGTTCGGCGGCAGGGGCAGCGCTCATGCGTCGGGCGTCGCACTCGTCGCGCTCGTCGCTCTGATGCCACAAGCGTGCAAGTATAGCGTACATGTAGACCTAATATATATGTATATGTAAGAAAATGCAACAGAGGACGCCGAAATATCGACATGCACTCGGTGTCGTGACATCCCATGCGTAGAGTCTTCCCGCGCGTGCAGTAACCTATGGTGTATGTAAATATAAATTACACTTATGTCATGCATCGGCAGGCAACTTCATGCGCGGTCGCGGCGGTTGGTGGCGTTGGTGGTCATGGGTGCAGAAGGAGACCTCCTCGTGGACCTGCTGCATGGGTGCAAGCCAGCGGCACGCACAGACCGCGCTTGTGCTGGCCTGCCCATCAACGAAACAATGCTGGACTCGTTCGTCCCAGCAGCCGCAGGCGGCCCAGGTATTACGTACCGGTATGTTGATGTTCGCTTCTCCGTCCTTCTCTCGTGCAGTTCCCTGCAGTCCTGTGCCGTTTCGCGCCGTGTGCCACCTGCCAGATCCGTAAGGTATTAACTCTCTGTGCGCTACGCTACACTACGGAGACCGGCGCAACATGTGTCGTCATGGCCAGGGGGGTTGCCCGTGGTCGGGGCTCAATGTGTGGCTCTGTGCTCGGCGCTGCTGTGGTGGCGCCACGGTTTGCGCCCCTCAGCCTTCCTAGGCCAACTCCCGGCCGTTGTTTGTTTGTGTATAGACAGCAGAGATGCGCGCCAGGGCATGCATGCGAGCCCGTACGTGAAGCTCTAGGGGGGGGGGGCAGGGGAGAGGGGGGCTGGCCGGCGCATAATCTCGGGTCGCATCATCGGGAAAGTGTGCCCAACACAGCGCCCACATTCCGGCCTTCAACCAGGCAGACGATATACAGCGCCTCAAATCTCTCTACGCGATTGCGTCTGTCCGTAGGCTTGGTCGCGTTGCGAGTATGCGACGATGAGCAGCGTGCGCCTCGCTCTCTTGGCCGCTGCGGCCCTGCTGTCGCTCTACTTCTTATCAGAGCTTACGCGGTAAAACATCGCAGCTGCATCGCGCGACGCACCGCCTGTTGTGACCGCTAGCCCTTCCCGATGCCCAATCGCCAGACCTGACCTCCTACTTGTGGGCACAGTGACTATAGACGTTGTGGACGATGGCAGTCGACCTGCGGTAGGCTCATGCTGCTGCCGTGGCGCGGGGACCAAGGGTTCTTTCTCGTCGGCGCGGGGAAAAGGGGCGGCTGCAGGGACGCGACAGCAGCACCGTGTGGCACCCGGCACGCGTGCCCAACCCGCGGCCCCGACCCAGCTCCCGATCGAAAACACGCGCAGCTCACCTCCAGCGCACCCCTCTCCCTCCCCTCCTCAATTGCAGGGCGGCGCCGTGACCTACGCGGCCGCCATCGCCCGCGCCTACGGCATCCGCGCCTGCGTGGTCACGGTGGCGGGGCCCGATGCGGACCTGACCGCCTTCCAGGTCCGTGCCTCCCCTCCCCCCGGCAGCCACCGCCTGGCGCCCGCAGCCGCGCCGCCGGGCCGCCCTGCTGCTCCCGCCCTCACCCCCAGCACCCCCCCCTCCGTTCCCCCTTCATCTCCCCGCCTCCCCGCAGGGCCACGACCTCCATGTGGTGCCCGCACCGGAGACCCTCACCTTTGAGCACACCTACACCTGGTTTGGTGAGCCGCACCGCCGCCCAGCCCGCCCCGCCGCCCACCCCACGCATGGGCCGCCGTGCGGGGCCCTCCCTGCCAAGCCCCCGACGGCCCCGCCTGCTGCAGCCGCCGCAGCGGCTGTCCCGACACACAACCCACCTCCCCCGGGCGCCCCTTCGAACCCGGCCGCATGTGTTCCCCCCCCCGCCAGGCCACCAGCGGCGGCTCCGCGTGACGGCCAACCCCAACGTGACGCTGGCCCGCTCCCACGTGCCGCGCCGCTGCCAGCGCGCGCGCACCGTCATCCTGGGCCCCCTAACGCAGCACGAGCTGGACGCGGGGTCGTTCCTGGCGTACGACGGTGCGGGGGGCCCCGCAGGAGGGCGCTGTGGTGGGGGAGGCAGGGGATGCTGCTGGGTGCGGTTGAGGCATGCTGCGGGGTGGGGGAGGAAGGGGCGGAGAAGGGGCGGGCGCGGGCTGAGGGTGGGGGACGGAAGGGCAGGAAGCGGGGTGGAGTGGCCGGGGAGAGGGAGGGGTGCAAGGGGTTTTAAAACACGGTCTCGTTCCTGGCCTGGGAGTAGCCACCTGCAAGCTCGCAGTGCCTGCTGCGGGGGCGGGAGTGGGGCACGGGCCGGCTGGGAGCAGCGGGGCGGAGGGGAAGGGGGCGCTGCACGCGGGCTGGTTCCTGAGCTTGCGGCGCTGTGACCGGCGCCCGCGGCACGTCCCGGCTCCACCCCACCCGCCTGCCTGCTCCCCCCTCCCAGTCCCCTGTCCTCCTCTCTCCTGTCGCCGCCTCTCCCTCCCCGCCACCAGGCCTGCTGGACCAGCTGTACCGCGGCCGCCAGCACATCGGCCTCATGGCGCAGGGCTTCCAGCGCCGCCTGGGCACCGACGGCCGCGTGCTGCCGCTGCTGACGCCCTCGCCGCAGCTGCTGGTGCGGCAGCCCCTGGGGGGGAAAGGGGAAGGCGCCATTGGTCAAGCTTGCCATCAGAAGCGCGCGCGTTGTGTGGGAGCGGGGCTGCCACATGCGGCAGCGGCGTAGGTCACCGCGTGCTCCTGGGGCCAGCCTCGTCGTATGCTGCCCACCGGGGGCCGCCGCTGCGCCGCTGGCACCTCGCCCTCGCTGCCCTGCATCGCACCCCACGGCGCGCCAAGGCCCGCCGCGCCCCTCTGCCCCGCAGGCGGGCCTGGGGCGGTGGCAGCGCGTGTCGCTGTTCCTGTCGGACGTGGTGGGCACGGGGTGGCAGGGGCCCTGCTGCTGCAC
>BDDC01000308.1:36635-60806 GCA_001662425.1 Chlamydomonas sphaeroides | reverse complement strand
CCGCGCCCCGGGGGCCCCGCGTTAAGCCTATGCGCCCCGTGCCGGCAATCATCGGCGGAGACTCTAGAAGCCACTCCACGCCCGCCCTTCCTTCCCTCCTTCGGGAGTGTACCGTACCGCCACGACCGCCCCAACAGGGCTGTCCCCGGTGCAGGCCGTAAGAGGCCGCCTCCCTGCCCCTGCCTCGGCGCCAGCCCGAAGGGTCCACACACCGCCTTGGCTTGCCCACAGTTACGGCTTGCCCACGGTTCCGCAGGCACTCCGGCAAACCGGCTCAGCTGGCGTGGCGCTGCAGCGCCGGAGGCGTCCTGTCCTGCCCGCCGGCCGCTGCCGAGCAGTCCACGCGGGCCACAGGCCTCACGCTTGCACGCCCTCGCGCCAGCCGGGGCCGCCCCTGGCTGGCCGCGGGATGGTCACCCAGGTGGCCTGGCTGTACACGTCGCCGTTCAGCAGGAACACCATGAACATGCCCGGCGGCGCGATGTTCATGTGCGGCGGACCCCGCACGGTCAGCGTGCCGCGGCGGCCGCCGCCCTGGCCGTTGCCGGCGGCTGGCTGGTCGGACAGGATCTCCAGCCCGATCAACCGCTGGTGCACGTTGAACGAGTGCGTCACGCTGCACGGCGCCACCAGCACCACGCGCGTCACGGACAGCGCCGTGACGCCGTCGCCCGCCGGCGGGAAGCTGTACGACAGGGTGTACGGCGCGCCGTAGGTCATGGTGTCGCCGCTGGTCGACGTGATCTGGGGCTTGAGCTCATTGTAGAAGAAATAAGGCGGCGAGAAGATCTCCACGCGGTACTCGGCCTGGCGGTTGGCGGCAGGGCGAGGACTTGGTCAAGCCCAACCCCGGCCTCTAGCCCACCGCACAAGCACTGCCGAACATGGCCGAGCAAGCGCGCCAGCGGCATCCTCGCCCTCTGTCGCTCACCTTGCTCGTGTTGCTGGGCACGAAATAGTCGCCCTGGTACACCTGGAAGCGGTAGCACCTGGGGCGCACATAGCGGCACGTCACAGGAAGGAGCCGGGGGGTCACCGGCACGCCACAGCGTGTGCCGAGATGCCGCGCCACCAGCTTCCTCACAGCGCGCCGACCCGCATCCAGCAGCCCCCGCTCCTCCCTGGCTTCTGCAGCACCGCCGCCCCTCCCCGGCACCGCCCCGCACCTGTCGCAGCCGGCCACGATGACGGTGCCGTTGGTGGTGAGGCAGGCGGTGCTGTGGTACATGCGAGCCACGGTGGTCTTGGCCATGCGCGTGAAGCGGCTGCGGTCGCCGGGCGCGTCGGGGTCGTAAAGGTCCGCCTGCAGGATGGGGTAGTTGGCGCGCGACTCGCCGCCGCCGGCGCTGTCGCCCGCAAGGCCGGTCTGCGGCGGGCGGGAGGGCGGACGGAGCGCGGGCAGCGGGGAGGCATGACTCATACGCGCCAGGGCAAGGAGGCGGGCAGGGAGAGGCAGGCACGCCGTGTCGTGCGGTGGCGGCCAGAGGGGGCTGCAGGCGGCTCACGTTGGCGCCGTTGAGCACGACGACCTTGCCGTTGGGCAGCAGCACGGCGTCGGGCATGACTCGGCCGTCGGGCATGGGCTCCTGTGGCGGGGGGGATGTGGGAGGGATGGGGCGGCCCCGGTCAGCGCACACGCCGCCGACGTGCCAGGCAGCCGGGCCTGTGAGCCCGCCCCCCATGCGGCCGCGGGACACCATGTGGATAGCCGACCGCTGGGCGCCCCCTGCGCTGCGGACGGCCCCCACGGGCGGCCCCAGTCGGCACACAGCCCGCCGGCATCGTGCGCCCTACTCGCCTGCACCCAGGGCGTCATGGTGTAGTTGCCTGGGGGCCCGGGGCAGCACGAGTGGGGCACAACGGGGGAAGCGAGGCGCACGGGTGAGCCGGCAGCACCTGCGGTGCACCAAGCAGCCCCGGCACCGCACAACCCCTGGCGCACTCCTGGGCACTACAGCGAGCCGCCCCAGCGGCGGTGCGCTCTCGGGGGCTGCCGGTGCGGTACTTGCCGGTGGCGGTGTCGTATGACAGCAGCTTGATGCGGTTGGCGTTGCGGTTGGCGATGTTGCCCAGCTCGCCCGCGCGCACGGTGCTCTCCTTCTGGCCGCCAAACAGCATAATCTCCACCTGAGCGGTGGCGCAGCAGGGGCGCGCAGCGGATG
This sequence comes from Chlamydomonas sphaeroides, assembly GCA_001662425.1. Lineage (NCBI taxonomy): Eukaryota > Viridiplantae > Chlorophyta > Chlorophyceae > Chlamydomonadales > Chlamydomonadaceae > Chlamydomonas > Chlamydomonas sphaeroides. The sequence goes on along the minus strand of BDDC01000308.1, from coordinate 58,644 downwards.
AGGGCGGGGCCGATTCTAGGGGGCCGCTGCCGCATCGCGCATCAACGTGTGCTGCTGCGATCATCAATCCATGCGCCTGCACCAGGGGCACCCCCGGCCCCTGTCCCCGCCCACCTCGTAGCCGCGCTCCGGGTAGAGCCCCAGCATGACGGAGGTGCCCGTGAAGGGAAACTGCGGGCGCGGAGGAGGCGACAGCGGGCAGCGAAGCGTGTGACGCACTGGGCACAGCAGCCCCGTGGCAGGGTCCCTCCTGCGGCCGCATCGCGCCGCCCTGAGCTCGCGCAGCACCCGCGGCGTCCCCGCTCCGGCTGCAGTCCTGCCCCGGGCCTGCCTGCGTGCTGGCGTAGCCCCTCAGCTTGGGCAGGTCCTGCCGCCAGGTGTTGGTGGTGTAGTCCAGGATCCAACCGTAGCGGCCGCAAAACGTGAACAGCAGGCCGGTGGGCAGCACGTAGTTGAAGGGGTAGTAGACCTGCGGTTGGGGCGGTTGCTGGCGGTTGCTGGCGGTTGCTGGCGGTTGTTGTGGCGGCGGTTGACAGAATGGGCGGGGCATTGCGCTGGGCGCTGCGGCGGGGCGCGGCTGAGCGGCGCGGCGCTCGCGATGCAGTACGGCAGTACCGCACCTGCTCCGCGCCGTCCAGGTACGACGGCCGCATCGCGTACGGCGTGAGCTGGTTGGCCACGGGGTCGTACAGCTCCCAGAAGGGGTTGTTGGCGGTGCCCGCGCCCACTCCCTGGCGGCCAGGAGGAGGGCGAGGGAGGGTCGGGGGCGGCGCCAGCGGTGAGCGCCGAGCGTGTAGGCGCGCGCTGTACAACAGCACAGCGCGGTGCAGACCCGGCACAGCGGCGGCAAGGACGCGTGTTGCAAAGGCGCCGTGCCACCCAGGCGTGCTGCGTGCCCCCTCTCTCCTGTTGGGGGCCCCGCCGCCTACCTGCGTGCCGCCCATGATGAGGACCTTGCCGCTGGGCAGCAGCGTGGGCGTGGGGTACCTGCGCGTTGAGGCAATGGTGCACGATGCGAGGGCGGGGTTTGCGCTGGGGGATGGGAGGGTTTCGGGGCGAGGCACGCGGCCGGACATGCTCCGGCCGGGCTTGACACGTCCACTAGCCATCGCTGCCGCATCAGCGCGGCACCGCGCGCCACGCACCATCGGCGCCAGCCCATGTCGTTGACCTTGCGCAGCTGCAGGTCGGTGCAGCTCTTGTCAAAGGTGCGGACCGACTTCATGCCGTCGGGGTAGCCGGCGTTGGCCTGTGGCGCGAGCGGGGCAGGGGGCCGCAGGACGAGATCAGCGCGGCGGCAGGCAGCTGCAGGGGGCGGCGCAGGGTGCACTCCTCGCAGCGCCCGCTCGGCGCGCACACCGCCGGGCGCCGGGCGCTACGTCCGCCGCTCCGCACATCGCGCAGCTGACGACGTGTCACTGCGAACGCCGCATGCGGATCCACACCCCCGCCCTCGCGCCCCTCACACCCGGGGCTCACAGCAGCCCCTCGCCGAAAGGAGCCCCACGCACTCCCACTGCCTGCTCCCCACCAGCGGTCCCCTGCCTCCCCACCTGGTGCCCGCCCACGATGAGCACGTCGCCGCTATCGAGAAGCGTGTGGCCGCAGCAGAAGAGCCCGTCGGGCGAGAACACGTGCGTCCAGTTGCCCGTGTCAATGTCGATGAAGCCGGCAATGGTGTTGGAGCCGTCGGGGTGGTAGCCGCTGGGGCGCTCCATGAACAGGAAGCGGTTGGTGCCTATGTTAAGGCAGTGTGGGGGATGCGGGGCAGGAGAGGGATGGAGGGCAGGGTGTGTAGGTTGAGCGGTACCTGGCAGCAGGCGCCGCGCAGCTCCGCGAGCTGGCAGGCATAGGCCATATAACCACAGCTGTTGGCCCGCCGCGTCCCTGGAGCACGCCGCTGACGGCTGTTAGCGGCTAGCCGCCCCGCAGCCCACGCCTCAGCCGCCCCACCTGGGATGGCCGCCATATGCACGGCCACGATCATGGAGATGCCTAGCAGGTCGTACCTGCGGCGGTTGGGGCGGTTGCGGCGGTTGGCGGCGCGAGTGCGGCATCCATGTGGGTCATGTGGGTCGACCAGGGGGCGTGGCGCCGGGGCGCTCGGCCGACGCGCCGAGCCGACATCTCATGTCATGTCTTGGCTACAGGCCCGGCTAAAGGCGTGCGTGTGCTCACTTTGAAGGACGTGCTCGCGTGCGTGTGTGTGCGTGTCAAAACGTGCCGCCTACCCGGCCCGAGCCCGCGCATAAGGCGCACCTGCCCATGCTGCGTGGGTCACCTCCAGGTGGTGCGGGCGGCAGCTCTCTCCTAGGGGGCGACGGCGTCAGAGGCGGCCACTGCGGCTGCGTGGGCGGCGCAGGGAAGGCGGGGCGCGATGGCCGAGGAGGGGGCCGCGGCGGCGGCGGCGAGGGTCGCGGCGAAGGCGGGAAGCGCGGCGGTGGAGAGCGGGGGCGGGGCGAAGGCGGGGAGAGGAGGGGTGGAGGGGAGAGCGGAGGGGGCCGCGGCGGCGGCGAGCGCGGCGGCGGCCGTGACGGCGGTGGTAGGCGTGGTGGAAGGCGTGGAGGAGGAGGCGAGCGTAGGGGTGGTGGGGAGCGCAGCGGCGGTGGGGAGCGTCGGGGCGGTGGGGAGCGTAGGGGAGGCGGGGAGGGCGGTAGCGGTGGGGAAGGGGAGGTTGGTGGAGGCAAGGAGGGCAATGGTGGCGGAAGTGAGGGCGACAGAGGTTGGGGCGGATATGAGGGCGGCGGAGCGGCTGGCGGCGATGGGTCTAAAGGAGGTGACGGCTCAACCGGTGGCGGTGGCGAGGGCGGCGAAGGGCGGGGCGGTGAGAGCCGCGGCGGCGGTGATTGACGGGGCGGCGGCGGAAATGGGCGCTGCGCCGGTGCTGCCCTTGGGGTGTTCAGCCCCTGCGTCGAGGGCGGTGGCGAGCGAGGCGGCGGCGACTGACGCGGCGGAGGCGGCTGTGGCCGCGGCGGTGGCGGCGAGGGCGGCTGCTCCGGCGCTAGCTCCCGCGGAATGGCTTGCTCGTCATCCCCATAGTCGAATGGGGGCTGGGGAGGTGGCGACGGCGGCCGGGTGGGTGGCTTAGGCGGCCTCCGTATGATTCGGACGCGGCCCTGCCGCGTGCCAGTGCCACCAAGCTCCGATGGCGCCGGTGCCGGCGGAGGGCGCTTCATCTTCAGCCGCCGTCGCCTAGGCGGCGGAAATGCTAGGCTGTCAAACCTTTCCCCAGCTGCCGCTGAAGGCTCCAACTCTTCCCCAGCAGCCGCTTCCGCCGTGCCGTCCGGGACAGGAACTCCAGGTACTAAGGAGCTGATCATGGGTGACAGTGGCCTGTCGCTGCCCTGCTGTTGCGCCACGCGCCGGAGTTGCGTTCTCCGGCGGTCCAGGGCGTCATGGCAGTGCACGCCTCCGAGGGCTATGGCCACCAGTAGAACGACGACTGCGCTCGTCAAGCGCCCACAGTGCGTCATACGTCGCCGCCGAGCTGCACAAGGTGATATAGCCTTGGTGCAGCCCTCCGGGGACACGATGGCGTGTCGAGTTCCCGAGCCGCAGCCATCGGACCCACAACATCCGGCTCGCTGCCTGCTGCATAGGACCGACTCGGGTGCTAATCGGGGCGCTGCCATACTCTGGCTAGCGCCCAGTCGGCGTTACGAAGGTCGATGGGTGAAGCTGATGACAAGTTGTCGCCTGGCCGCCTTTCTACGAGCTTCGTCTTCGCACTTGATAGCGAAAAGGTTGAATATCGTAAGCCAAGGAAGCAAGCTTGACTGCGTTCAAGTCTGGGCTACAGGTAGAGAGAGTGTTGCTGTGCTAGGCCGTGAGGGAGCAGCCTGTCTATGACTTTCTACGTCTATGAAAACTTGGGTAAGACTTGTTGCTGGCCTGTGCAACTGCGTTACAATCCGAGCCGTGAAGCGAACTGCGGCGAATGTCTCGCTACCGTGCGAGGGCATTGCAAATCATTAAGGAATGGTATGGCGTTACAGCACCGGTACCTCCGGCCCCTGCCCGGGCAGCTGCTGCGCACGTCCACGGTGGTCGATTGGTTGGCGGGAACGTGTGCAGGACGGCCAGGCGAACGCCCCGCCGGATAAAGCATGCTCCATGCAGCATCGATATTGAGTAACACAGCTACTGGAGGAACTAGTGACCGTCTGCCCCGGACTGCAACGGACAAGCCGTGTACGAGCTCCCTTGCTTCGCAGCACGTCTCCAGCAGCGCAGTTGTAAGGCCCATTGTGGCCAGCCACATCCGCCTCACCTACTCACAGACCCTTTGCCAACGCACGCTAGAGTCGCTAGGCTCGGCACCGCCTCAGCCAGAGCCGCGGCCCCGGTGCCTGCCTCAGCGCCGCAGCTTGCCGCGCCCACCGCGCCCGTGCTACCGCCCTGACTTGCAGACGCTTGTACCGCCGCAGTCGCGGCGCCGCCTCCAAGCCCCGCGCCCACGTGCTGCGCTTTCATCTCCGCCCGCGCGCCCCAGGCCAGCCAGCCCGCCAGCAGCTGCTGTGGCTCTGCTTCCGCCCCCGCCTCAAATACGCCCTGACGTATCGCCTCCCACGGCCGCGCCCCCACCTCCCCGCCCCTGTCACAAGCCTGTGCCCCGGCTCCGCTACCGGCCACGCCGCCCGCTACTGACGTACCGTCGACGGCCCCTGGCGGCTGCGTCAGCGGCGGCGCCGCCAACCGGATGGCTCCCGCGGCCGCCAATCCCAGGACATACGCGTGAAAGGTCGCCTGGTGGTGCGCCAGGGCCGGCAGCGCCGCCAGCTGGGAGGCGGGGGGAAGGGGCAGTGAGGCAAGGGAGGGAATGAGAGAGACAGGGGGCAGCGTGCCGGGGTTTGTGCGAGGGGACGCGGGGGCCCAGGCCACGGGCGCATGGGCGCCGCGACGCCTCATGAAGCACAGCGCGTTGTCCCCAGGCGTGGTGCGGCGTCAGGCGGCGGCTCGCGGCGCTTGTCTACCCCCACGGCGCCGCAAGTCAGCCCGGCAGGGCTTGCTTGGCGAAGCCGCGGCCACAGGAACGGGCGCGCAGCACGCCGCTGCTGCTGACTGCACGACGCCACCCGCACCCGCTCTTGCCACTCGTCGGTCGCCGCACCCGAGGAGCCTACCTCACGCAGCGTCGTGGGGCAGCCCGGCAGCGCGCCGAACGCGTCGCGGGCCGCCAGCCAGACCTCGGCCGAGGCGCCGGGGCCTTGGCCCCACAGCGTGCCGCCGAGCAGCAGCTGCTCCGTCAGCGACGCCAGCACCTGTGCGGGGCCCAGGGAGCCGGACGGCATGGGGCGGTGGATGTGTTCAAGTGTGAAGTAGAACAGAACCCCATATGCTGAGAATCCCATATGCTGTGTTCGGGCTCGCGGCGGTGGCGCTGCTCGGTCAGCGCCGCCAGCACCCCGGCATGCTTAGGTCACGGCGGCGCGCGGCGGGAGAAGGAAGCGGTGCATGGCCGCTGGGAGGGACTTCAAGCTCGGGCGCCTCCACTGGTAAACGCTAGCTCTGGTGTCTCCCGGCCACCACCACCGCCGCTCGCCTTCGACTGCGCGGCCAGGCCGCCGCAGTGCTCCGCCGCCAGAGCCGCCGCCACGGCAACGCACAGCTCCGGCGACATGTGCTCCCACTCCCACGCCCCCCGCTCCTCGTCGCCTCCGCTAGGTCCAGCGCCGCCGCTGCTGCCTTCCGGCTGCGGCTGCGCTGCCAGGCGCCCCCGCCGGCGGCGGCAGATCCAGGACAGCGCGATGGGGTCGTACGCCAGCGTCTGTGGCAGCGCAGGGGCCAGGGGCCGAGGTCCGCGGCTGCCCCGACCGCCGAGGAAGAAGGTCGTGTCCCAAACATGGCGCCCCATCCACCTCTGCCCGCCCAGGCAAGCCCGGCACCGCTGGCTTGCCTGCAGCAGCGAGGAGGGCACCTCCAGCACATCCAGCGGCAGCTGCAGGGCGCCAAAGTGCGCCGCGGGCGTGGCCTCCCCGTCTTGCGCCGCCTCCTGGCCCCTGGCCCCCGCCGCCGCCGTGTCGCCGCCGCCGTGCGAACCCCGGCCGGCGCCGTGGGCGGCCGTCGACTGGGGCGGCGGGGGCGGGCCCGGCCCCGGCGCCAGGGTGAGGTGCAGCGCGTGGCCTGTCTCGTGCAGCAGCTCGTGTAGCGCCGAGGGGCTGCCTGGGGGCCGGGTGGAGGTTCCGAGGTGGGAGGTAGGCCGGTGGCAACGTGGAGCAGCGAGGTGGCGCAGCGTGAGGCCGGCTGGCAAGCATGCGGGCCGCAGCCGGGCTGGCCTTGGCCCTCCGCACCTGCTGCGCCGCCGCGCCACTCCGCCTGCAGCCCCACCGCCACCGCCGGCAGCGCCTCCCACGCGTCCTCTGACGCCGCCGCCGGCCCTCCGCCGCCTTCGCCTCTGCCACCGCCAGCGGGGCTTGCGCCAGCGGCAGAAGAGGTCCCGCAGCCGAAATGCAGCTGCCGGGTGCCGTAGCCGCCGCCCGGGTCCAAGTACACCAAGCCTGCCAGCCGGCCGGCGGCCAGCCCCCGCTCCGCCGCACAAGCCCCCGCGTCCACCACAACCGCCAGCCGCACCACGCGAGGGCCCCATGGCCCCGCATCGCACGTCTCGGCGGACGCTCGCCTGCCGGGCCCACCACCAGCCCCCAGGGATGCGCGGGCACTGCTGCTGCTGCCGTCGCCGCTGTCGCCAGCCTCATGCCTGCTGCTGGATCCGGCAGCGGCGCTGGCGTGCGGCGTGCGGCTGCCGTCCTCGCCCATCTCGTCCAGCAGCACCAGCCGTACGCCCATGCACTCGTACAGCAGCTGACTCATGCCGTACAGCACGGCGTCCAGGCGCGTGTACGGCGCCAGGACCGCAGGGTCTGCGGCGTGTGGCAGGTGGCAACGGACCTCTACTCAAGCCGCAGCACAGCGGCATTGCGGGGCCTGGCTTGCGCCGCTTAGCCCCCACCCACATGCGCAGAGGACCGGGCTCACCTACGGCACGGGCGCTGCGGCGCGCTAGCAGCGCCTGCGCATAATCCACATCCCAGGGGTCCAGCTCCGGCAAGTCCTCCGCCTCCGGGGCCGCCGCGCCGCCACCGGCCACCCACGCTGCCGCCTGGCCGCAGCCCACCGCCGCGCCGCCCGCCTGGGCCGCCAGGGCCCGCCGCATCGCCAGCACCTGCACCGCCGCGTGGTGTGGTGTGGAAGGCAGCCGGGCAACCAGGGGCAGCGCTCGTGCCATGTTGGGGCATCCATGGACCCCACAGCGAGGTGCTCCCCTGGCGCCACGCGCGCCTACCTCGGCCTGCGCCACGGGCTGCAGCGCCTCGGCCGCCTCCTGCGCGGCACCGGGTTGCGTCCACGGCAAGCAGACACGGGCGCAGGGTGTGTGCGGCACCGGCGGTGCGATGCGTCCACAGCAACACGCAGACACATGAGGGGATTGCGCGCTTGGTGCCACCTCGGCTTGCAAGATCGCACCAAGATGGGCCAAGCCGCCAGGCGATCGCAGCAGGCATAGAAGCACTGTGGCACGCCCCAGCACACGCAGCAGGGGCGGGCAGCTCCGCACGCCGGAGCGCCACCGACAAGCAGCGCCCGTATGGGCCACCGTCCACCGTGCCAGCTGTCTAATCCGGGGTGCCCACCGCACCTGCAGCAGCTCCAGTACCAGCCCCTCGTCCGACAGCGCCAGCCCTGACCTTGCGAAGCTGTACTCGGCGAACGAGCTGTACCCCAGTACGGTGGCGACCTCCTGCCGTACCGCCGCAAGCCTGCCGTACTGTTCCAGCGCGGCCTCGAGCCGCGGCATGAGCCCGTACACGTAGGCGGCGCGCCGTACGGCACGGCACGGGTGGCTCCGTAGCATGTCACGGAGCGTGGCGGCGGTCAGGGGCAGCCCCAGCGCCGCCAGGGGCACGCCGGCGGCCGCCGCGGCGGCGAGCCGTGGGGCAAGCAGGGGGTCGGCCGCGGCCGCGGCTGCGGCGTCAGCAGCCGCTCTGCCCTGCCCTCCATCCCCTTCGGCCTCCGGGTCGTCCTCGAGGGCGTCGGAGAAGGCCTCCGTGAGGGCCTCGACCAGCCCGGGCGCACCTGCGCACGGCAGGCGACCCACGGCCTTCATAGCTGCGTTAGCCGGCCGAGGAGACGCGGTCCGTGATGCCCCGCACCCCGTCCTGCCGGCCGACCGCACCTGACGGAACGGGCGAGCGTTCCGCCGCGTGCGCCCCCGACGGCTGCTGCTGCGCCAGCGCCGCCGCCAGCACGCGCAGCGGCAGCGCCGGCGGTGGCCCGCCGGCGGGCCCTGACGCGACGGCGTCCGCAACCGCGCCCACCGCCGCCCGCTCCTCTGCCACGAGCCGGCGTAGCCGGTCCTGCGCGCCGCTAGGCGCCGCCTGCAGTACGGGTTGGGTTGGGGCCTCAGTTATGAGCGGGGCCTGCGCGGAGGTGCTCGGCTGCGGCCGCCTGCTGCATCCGCGCCACGGTTCCAGGATCCGTGGTTGCGCGGAAGCGCGCAGCGCTTCGTGCTGGGGCCGCAGAGCGGGCCCAGCTCGCACTGCGGCCCACGCAAGGGCCATGGAGGCTGCCGCACATGCGGCAGGTGGGGTCCTGGCCCCGCTGCGTGCCGCCAGGCTGCCAGCGGCCACTCACCCGCACAGCGTACAGGGCCCCCAGCCCCTCGTCGTCCTCCAGGCCTGCACCGCTACGCAGCAGGGAGCGCCGCAGCAGCGCCGCCAGCCGCAGCTGCCGCCGCAGCGCCACTATGCGCCCGTTTGAAGGTGCACCAGCGACTGCTGCTGATGAGGATGAGGATGGGGATGCCGCAGCTGCCAGCGGCGGCCCCTGGTGCGGCTGGGTTGGCTGGTCAGCGGGCGGAGCCCGCACTGCCTCGGGCACCAACGCCCTTAGCTGCGCAGCCAGGCGGGCCGCGGAGGCGTCTATCTTTGGGAGCAGCTCGCCGGCGGCCTGGTAGACGAAGGTCTCATAGCGGGCGCACTGCTCCGCGACCTCCTCTGACGCCTGCCGCCAGGCGGGATCGGCGTGCTCGGCTGCCACGTGGCGAGCCGGCGCCGCTGCGTTGCGGAGCTGCGCTAGCAGCTGGTCTAGGCGGTGCAGGAAGGCGGGTCCCGGCGGCTCCAGGAAGGCGGCGCGGAACAGGCCGTCGAGCTGGGGCCGGGCTGCGTGCTGCCAGTAGGCCGTCAGCAGGGCAGGCGAGGACACCCGGGGGAGGCCGCAGAGACCGGGTGGCGGGGGTGGGAGGCAGGGACTGGTGAGTATTGGCACAGTCGTCTGGGCTGTCGTGGACAGTGCACGTAGGGCTGCGGTGTGGCGGCGAGCAGCGTGATTGCGGTGGGCACGGCAACCCGAGTTCGCGCTGACGCGGCTGCGTGCGTCTAGCATTGTACGTCACAATAAAAATAGCGGCAACTGTTGCCCTACTTGTTTGCCCCTTGCAAATCGGGTCGCGGGGTTTGCTGCATGGGGCGAGCCTGGTGACGCGGCAGAGCGCTATAGCGGTGTCTGATACCAAGCCGGGCCCACCACCGTTTGGCAACTACTGCAAACGTGTGCACCCTACCTATAGAACACAGGAATGCAGGCCTCCTTCAGCGGCCGGGGAGCGCCAACCCTTTCACAGCGGCCGGGCGCCGGGCGCCGATACACAACTATCCAGTGCAAGCAAGAATATGATGCCTCACTACGGTACGCGTGCCGCCTCGTGCAGCCGGGCGGGCGCACACTTGGCAGCAGCAGCTTGAGCACATTGGTCAAACCTTTCCTTCCCGCGTCGTGCCCACAGCGTTCGAGGAAGCTACCGCAAGGTTCGGTGCGACAGACTGGGCCGGCTCACCGGAAGTTCAATGCGCTTGCAAAGTGCATGCGATTCCCTTGCAGCCGCCTAGTCCCTGCTTGGGCTCATCGCTTGTCGTGCTACAGGATTGTCTGTGTAGGACAAGAGTGCTAGTTTCGGTTTCTTGTCGTGCGGGGCCACAACACCGCCAACGCAACACCCCTCACGGTCAACCCCTTTCCCGTCGCACATGCGCCTCCGCTACCCACACCCACCAACAAACCAGGTCTTCAAGTACGCTGGTGACTTCAACCACCTCACAGCGTGGTACCCTGGCGTCACAAATGTGGAGCAGACGCGCGGCGAACCGGGCACGATTGCCCTGAAAAACACCTACACAGTGGAGCGGATAATCATGAACATGGAGCACAAGTCGACGTGGGTGGCTCGTGGTTGTACACCCGGGGGTTCGGGACCCGTGCGTCCGCAAGGGGTGTCAACGGCACACTGCCGTGCACTCCCGCGCAACGGGGCAGACGGGACACAGGGGTCCTCCGCTGCGCGCGTGGCTGCTGCAAGCCCCGCCCCTTGCCGTACAACGTTGGGCACGGAGCCCCCTGCGGCGCTGGACACCTTGGCGCCCTCCTCGGCCGTGGGGGCCCGCGTGCTAGACGCTCGCGCCACTGGCATCATGTCGAGCAGGCAGTTGGCCCGTTCGTTGCTTAAGCCTCGATACAAATCTGTGGCCCACGCGCCGCCCACATTCCCCGCGACATCCTCCTCCCACGCTGGCCCCTCCCTTGCTTCCACCTCACGTGCGTTGTTATCTCTCCATATCAGACGCTTGTTCCCCTCGAATCTCGAACCACACCAGCCCCACCACAGTCCACGTTCGGGGCCACCAGCAATGACGTCACACACCTCTGCCCCGTGTGGACCCGCGCCCGCCGTAACGGCGCGCGCCAACCGTCGCCCACCGTCGCTTATCGTAAACCTGCCAAACCGTGGTTCCTGTCGCCAACTACGCGTCCCGCGTTGTCTTACGACCGGCCCCTTGCTTGCTTGCCTGCCCCTGCTGTCACAACCAGGTATGAGATCATCGACGTTGTGCCTGGCCAGAAGGTGGTTTACTCGGCCCAGTCGCCCATGCACGTGGCCACCCACTCCATCTACTTCATGGCAGACCCCACGGTGAGGCGATCCACATGAAATGAGGCCCATGCGAACCGAGCCCTATTGCCCGGCGGCACGCCGCGGCATGCGCTCGTCGCACGCCCTTGTTGTCAGCCCGCCGTAGTCAAGTGGCAGCGCTCCCGGCCCCCCTGCCACCATGTTCGCCCCATTCCGTGCACCGCAGGACCGCAAGTACACCAACGTGAGTCGAGGAGGGGCTGCGGAGAACAAACCGCGTTGGGGGCGTCGGTGGGGGTTGCCGCTGCCCGCTCGCTGGCTGGGGTCGGGACAGGAGCAGCAGCCCGCACGACCGGACGCGGCGCGCCGTCCCGCGAATGCCGTCTGCGAACCGAGCGAGCATGCCCTGCTCAGCATGCCCAGCTCTGCTGCAGCCACATCAAAGGCCTGTGCTCCGTGCTCCAGCTCTGTTCGCTCCTGCCTGTCCGTAGATGCGGTACGTCAAGAAGATCCAGCTGCGCAGCCTGGCGGGCATGATGAAGCCGCTTGTGACGGGTGAGAGCGGCGCTAGGGCCCAGGAAGAATGTGCGTCGGTTGGGCTGTGACGGGATAAGCGAGTCGCGGATGCAGGGCGGGCGGGCCCCAACATGCAGCTCGCGTGCGGCTAGTTGGCCGGTGTCTTTACCGCCGCCCCTTCACCGCCGCTCTCAGGCACGCTGTCCAAGATCCCGGACCAGGCGCTCAACAACCTGGCAAAGATGCTCATGGCGTCGGACTCACCCATCAACCAGATCAAGGTGAGGAAGAGCGCGACAGGTGTCTTGCAGCGCTGCGGGAGAGCGAGGGTTGCATTGCTGCTGCCGAGCCCCCGCCGCGCGACCTGGCGTTGTCGAGAGTCACTGCGCCGCAGCAGTGCAGCCAGCCACGCCCTCCCTTCATGTGGTGCCTCCGCCCGCAGCTCGACCCTGAGGAGGAGGCCGAGGAGCTGCGGGAAGCCCGGCCGCAGTCCTCCTGGAGCTGGCAGTCGGTGTGGGACGGTGAGAGCCGCTGGCTGCACCTGCACTGCGCCCGCGTCCTTGGCGTCCGCCTGCGGCCTCCAGGCCACTACAGCCTACGACCCTCCTATCCCACTGCTGACGGGGCCCTGCACCTCCACCGCCCTCGGCTACCCCGCTCATGCCCCAGGCCTGGGCTTGGGCTCCATGTCCGGCTCCGGCGGCTCGTACTCGGTGGTGGACAGTCTGGTGCGTGGCGGCAGCAGGACGCATCCAGGGGGCATCTAGGGGGCAATGGAGGCAGCACCTGGGTAGCTAGAGGACCATGGACCGGAGCCGCGGCTGAGGCTGGGCCAGGTGTATCACGGTTGCGCCGTCATGAACACCCCGGCGCGTGGATGCGGCGGCACCTGGACAACTGTCCCCAAGGGCGAGGGGCAGCCGGGATTGGGCCAAGAGCCGGATAGGGCTGGGCTGGCCCGGTCCTCCTTCGTCTCACAGGCTGCCGCCGCCGACCCCAGTCGTGTTTTCCGCCGAGTGCGCGTTGGGCCCGCGTACATGCGGACACGGGGGCTGGCCAACCTGGCCTGCTTCTGGGCTTGTCACTGTCCGTCTTTCCATGCAACGGAGCCTCGAGTGCGTCCGTGCCTCCTCCTTCCATGCTGGCCCCCTGCCAGGGCTACTATGCCATCCTGGGCCTGGATGTGCGCCGCACCTCCCAGTACAGTCCCGACGACATCAAGGCCGCCTACCGCGCGAAGGCCATGGAGCTACACCCCGACAAGGTGGGGGGACGTTGGGCGTGGCGCTGGTGGGGGCGGCGCTCGCTGTGTGCAGGTGGCAAGCGGGAGCTGCACGGACCGGGGAAAAGAGGCGGGCACGGACTCGCGCGACCTGTGGGGGTCGCTATCGCTGCGGTAGAGGCACGCGGTGTTTCACGGCCGGCCCTGCCTACCCCTGCCTACCCCGCAGGTGTCGGTGGACGACGTAGCAGGGCAGCAGTCGGCGACCCTCAAGTTCCAGCGGCTACAGAAGGTGCGGCTTTTCACATTGGGACTGGGTTGCTCCGTGCTCCGCCGCTAGCACCGGTGGGTGGAGCGCGCAGCCCTACCATGCCATGCCTGGGCATACCTCTCGCCCCATCCCTCGTGACCCCTTCGCCCCGCCCCGTGGCTCCGCCCCCGCAGGCGTACGCGGTGCTCAAGGATTCAAACCACAAGCAATTGTACGACTCTGGCCAGCTGATTGAGGAGCTGGTGCAGTGAGGGGAAGCGGCGGCCGCTGCTGGGGAGGGAAAGAGTGGCGCCGAGCCACAGGGCGGCAGGCACGGCATGGCGTGCCTTGGCCGGGCTGGTGCGCCCTTGAGCTCGCCCTCCTGCTGCAGAGGAGGCGAAAGGCGCCGGAACCCGGGGCAGCCGGGCCGTTGTGCCCTCGAGCAAGCTCTCCACGCGCCGGGTGCTCCCGGCGCCGCGCGTGCATCGCAAGCGGGTGGGCGTTTTTTTAGCATGGCGACATTCTAGCCATGACAGGCGGCGGATGACGCAGTCCGTGGCAGCTGTGGGGCAACACTGCGCTCCTCCGATGGGCTGGGCCCCGGGTGACATATTGGGTGGGCAGCGGCTCCGCAGCCGGGGCGCAATCGGAGGGATCGGTGCTAGCGTGGCGTGATGGACAGCCAAGTGTGAGTGTGCAGGCAGACGCGAATTACCTGACGTGTTGGGATCCCGGAGGGGCCGTACCATGCGTGGCGCGTGTGGCTGCCGCGCCGTCCATTGAGGGTGAGGACTACCTTGCGCATGCTGCGATGCGGGCTGTGAAGATATCTAGGCTTCTTTCATTCGGGAGCGGGTAGCAGTATCGACGTTGTGCGGCGCATTGTGGCGCGCCCGCTTCGTGCCTCTATTTGTGGTCGTCTATTTGCGCGAAGAAGCAGCTATGATGTTTGCGTTGAAGGTGCGGCTCGGCGTGGGAGCGCTGCGAGGCGTTGCATATCAGCTGAACGAGCCCCGCGGAGTGCTGCCGAAACACGAGGGCAGTAGCGGCGGCGTTTGTAATGGAAATGCGCTCGTGTAACGCAGATCTTTTGCTGGGGTCTTCTGGTGTCTTCGTATCTATCGCCAAGCCGTAGCCCAACTGCCCAGCCGGCGCGCCCAAAGCCCCGAGATACCGGTTCCGTCGGCGCCCTGGTGTGCTGTAGCCAGACTCAGGAGCCTGCTGTCCGCAAAAACTGCTGAGGGCACTCGTGGGGATGCTCTTCGGCAGCTGCAGCGTTTGGGAGCCGGCAGCATAGCACAGTATCCCAACGACTTAACGTGGCGCCGCCAGTGGTTGGTGACTGGGGGGCGAGCTGCGTTATATGGTAACTTTGGCTAGCGCACTTACGTACAGGTATGTCCATAAGAGGGAGGCTGACCACCTGACCTGGCTGACAAGTATGTCCCCATCGGACTGGGCTGACAGGCTCCTCACAGGCTCCATCAGCACCCAACTGGCTGTATAGGTGCCTAGGTATCGGACGGCGCCAGCCCGCTGCCACGTCACCCAGGCCGTGCCTTCCCGGCGCCCGAATCAGAGATAAAGCTAGGCACGCAATGGATGCTACACGACGGAGCGCGTAAATGCTCAACGCGTGCAGCCGCGCCAGCGCGAACCCGGGTTGCCGCCATGCCTACCGCAATCCCGCTGCTTGCCACCACGCCGCAGGATACGGTAGCTCAAGTGACATGAAAGGAGACTTTCATAGTCTGGCAGCCCTACGTGCACTGTCCACGACAGCCCAGACGACTGTGCCAATACTCACCAGCCCCTGCCTCCCACCCCCGCCACCTGGTCTCTGCGGCCTCCCCGGGTGTCCTCGCCTGCCCTGCTGACGGCCTACTGGCAGCACGCAGCCCGGCCCCAGCTCGACGGCCTGTTCCGCGCCGCCTTCCTGGAGCCGCCGGGACCCGCCTTCCTGCACCGCCTAGACCAGCTGCTAGCGCAGCTCCGCAACGCAGCGGCGCCGGCTCGCCACGTGGCAGCCGAGCACGCCGATCCCGCCTGGCGGCAGGCGTCAGAGGAGGTCGCGGAGCAGTGCGCCCGCTATGAGACCTTCGTCTACCAGGCCGCCGGCGAGCTGCTCCCAAAGATAGACGCCTCCGCGGCCCGCCTGGGCAGCGCCAGGCAACTCAGCGCACCGCCGGCTGGGTCGCCGGCAGCAGCAGCCAGACAGGCAGCAGCAGCAGCTGACGCCGCAGCGATACTCGAGCACACAGCGATGCCTACCAGCAGCTGCGGTTGCCCGGGGCCGCGCTCGCGAGGCCGCCAGCAGAGGCGCCAGCGGCAGCAGAGGTCGGAGCTCCACATTGGCTGCGCAGTGGATCCGGCAAGGGAGCATCTGCGTAGGCGGGCTGGTGCCGAAGTTGGGCCGCGCCCCGCTGGAGAGTGCGCGAGCAGAGACCACGGGCACCTGGCCAGGAAAGCCCCCCATGCAGCACTCGCCTGTCGCTTATCCTGCGGCAGGCGGCCGACTGGCTGCGCTAAGCAGGACTTGGCGCCGGGGCGACGGTAGAACGTCTGGCGCAAGGCCGTTGGGGCGCTGGCAAGGGCTGGCGGCACTCGCGGGTGGCGTGGGCGGCGAGCTGCTTGCCAACGGCACCGCCAAAAGCATGGGTAGGACAAACCTATACCCCCTTAATGCTGTCTGTCCACAGCGGTTAATCATCCTGCCATGCCGTCGCCACGCTGCTGGGGTGGCTGCGCGTCTTGCGCAACCGCGGCATGGTCAGCTCCAGATTGCTCAATGGCATCCTGGCCCCCGGCGGGCTGTACGGCGCGCTGCCGACGACGAGCTTGAGAAGACAGGCGCTTGCGCTCACGCTTTATCATGAGCTTCAGGATGGTCTCCTCGGCCTGCGTGGCCGACGCCGAAGGAAGGGGTGGCCAGCTAGCGAAGAGGGGCGGGGACTGCGGTGCCATACATACCTGCAGCTTGACAAGCTCCTGTCGCAGGCTGCGCTGTATCTTGCTGATTGCATCCTGGTGCGCCTTCAGCGCGCCCGGTATGGACTGCGCACGCAGCGCAAAACGATTGAACGGTCGCCTTCTCGGCTGATGCCAATCGTTACTTGCAGCGATCAGCCCTCCGAGGTTACCTTGGGGTAGACGGTGGCTAACGACTCTGCGCGGCGAGGCTCGGTTGCTTCACCAGCTGCGTACGCCATGGCAAGGTCAAGAATCTCCACAAGTATTACAGGCGCACTTGGCTGGAAGAGTTATTTCGTAATAATTGTGGCATTTGCAGCTGCCCCACTCCCATTGGGACGCAAAATACGCCTCCAATGCAGTGCACGAACCGCCCCCCTCGCCAGCCCCCGCCCCCTTTCCCCCTCAGCGAACAGCCAAACGAACCCCGACTTTCACACATGGCAAGAAAATTCACCACGCATCCGCGTTCCTCTTCTGACGACGTAGCATGCATGCAATGCTCCGACACTTGAAATACCTGGAAGACCGTACCGGTCACGCCCCTGTCACGCCGCGTGGCCTTTGCGCCGTGTCACGTGTCGTACGCGGTTGATTCCGGTGACTGGTGGCAGACAACTAGGTGCCTTAATGCTGGGCCAGAGGCGGTAGGAGAGGTAGCACCCAGACCCCAACACATCGGGCGGGCACTGCGGCGTATCGTCTCCAGTCCGGTGGCACTCGATTTCGGCCGCAAGACGTCGAACACAACAACGCCGAGGTGCAGCAGGAGAGTGCACTCATGGTCCTGCCGTGTCGTGATCTAGATGCCTAAAGCGTAAGAGCGCTTCTATGGTGCCGACCTGTCCCGAACGCTGCTGCTGCTGCCGCTGCGTGAGGGCAAACCGTCCATGCGCTGGGGGGGGGGTTCTGATTCGTGGAGTCTGCGCTTCTGGTGGTGGCGAAGGCAATCCCTCTGCAAGGCTTTCAATGCTTAACCAGCGCATTCTCCAGCCCATGATGCCGGCTCACCAACGCATCTCAATCCAGAAGTTGCCCAACTTGCCGCGCCAACACGCATACGCATGGCCTTGGTCAGCATGCTGTACAATTACACACGGTGCCCGACACTGTACACCCATTCATTTTGACTCAGGCATCGAAATCTCCGCTGGAACGCCCACGCGGCAGGCGGCACACGATACTGGCCCAACTCCAGATCGAGCTACCCCACATCGCCACGTCCACCAAACCCGCATGAAACCTGTCCCAGCTGCGCATGGGTGCATGGCTCGCCCCAGAAAAAGGCCACCAAGACCAGACTACACGATCAGTCACAACGCGGTCATAGCTGAGACTATATCAGTGGTCTGGGGCACACAGAATCTCCATGCTCTTGCCCCACGGGCCGGACTTTGCCGCCCGAAGAGCCTCAACGGCAGGACCGAACATCTTGACGCACGCCGCCGCTGCTGCCGCTCTAGCTGTGTCGCGGCCATTTGCGATAAAATCATTGATTCCATCTGACCGCCCGGCTTGGGGCCAGCTCTAGCAGGCAAGGAAAGGCTCCGGGAGACTCTGGGTCCCCGACCGCAGCCCTCACCCGCAGCGCTGCAGCGCACCCCCAACTGCAGCGCACCCCCAACTGCAGCGCACCCCATCATTCCGCCCCAACTGCAGCGCACGCAAACCGGGAGGAGGGTTCCGCCTGCCCCAAATAAGTTGCAGCGCTCCTGGCGGCGGTTGCGTAGGTTGCGCTACGTTCCTAGGACAGGTGGTGCGCCGAGATCTAGCGCCGAGCCTCCAGCGCTGTCCGTTCAGTCCGTACTGGGTAACGTACCGGATGGTACTCCAGTGTCCATCGTCCAGCACCAGCGGCCTCTTGACTTTACCTTGTTCGTACCTCTGCCATCGGTCGCCTGCCATGGATTCCTAGCACACGGTGGGGCCCAGGATTTGGATCTGCTGGGCGCACAGCCCCTCATAGCCCGGCCAGGAGGCGTCCTGAACCCGGCCACCCAGACGCCTGGTCAGATACTCAACAAAAAGCCTGATCAAAAAATCTTGCGAGCCTGCTGACGCCGCGGCCCCCGCGTACGGGAGAGGCAGAGAGCTGGCGATCACCACAGGACTGCCTGTAGGTTGTCGTGGTTGATGTTCCGAGGCAGTGGCAGGCGGGGGCTGGACAGATGGGCGCTGCGCGCGGGGTCGCTCCGCGAGGGCTCAGGCGTGCCGGCGGGGATGTGACAGGACTAGGGCGTACTAGGGCTACAGGCCGCCCACGTGCCGTACCTTGATTACCTCACGCGCTGCACAGCCTGCATTCAAGCAGCATTGTATACATCGCCGACATCAGTCTGCTGGGGCAGTGGAAGGGCGGAAAAGGACGTACTGCGCACGTGTAGCTTTTACCAGCCTCGTGCCGCCGAAAAAGCCGGACACATGTGCCATAAACGAATTGGTGTTTATACACTCATAGTGATCGGCATCATACCCGGCTTCTGTCCATAACGCGGCACGTAACGCAGTCGCAGCGCGAATTGCTAAGCGACCTTTGGCGGTTTGCGCGGTCTCACGCTGTCTTGCCCAACTGATCTACCAAGCAAGTTATTGCTTTTATTGTCCAATTGACGCGCCTACTAGCTTCGAATTCGGCGTCTCAGGCGCGGTCAGGTCGACGCGCAACGCAAGGTTTCCAGCGCACGTGGTCAACTGATTTGGCCAATTTGTCTGTTCTAGTGACATCGCGTTTTTAGAGCACATGACGGCGTTAACTGGCTCAGGGTCTGGACCGGGCGGACTCTCGCGGTACCACAGCCATTCCCAAATACTCTCCCCGACCGAGGTGATCAAGTCGACATACACCAAGTTGGCTTGCAATTGAGTGCTGTGGCCACGTGTTGACAGCGCATCATGTGCACGTTCCGCCGATAGGATTGCGCCATGGACGTCGAGCCGTGCTCCGCGAGCCCTAGCGGCCGCCGCAGAGGAGGCTTGCTGAAGGGCCTCAAAAAAGTGAGTCGCGCTGGCCCTTCCCGCAAAGGTCTTTTCACTAAGAACCGCCGCCGGCAACTACGAACCCTGCATTTCGTACCTAGCCTTGCAAGCTACCTCTCCGTTTCCGCAGATCGGCGCGCTGCTGTCAGGGCATCATTCGCCAACCAGCACCAACAAGTGCAGGGGCTCGCAGGCCGTCATCGCCTCGCCCGAGCCGTCGGCGCATCATGGCGCAACGGCCTTCATGCACGCCCTTTCCACGCCCGAGCTGCCTACGCAGCTGGCTAACTCGCGACCCTTCCCCAAGGTACGTCCTCTCGCGTATGCAGCCGGGCGCCCGGCGCTACACCACGCATGCACGATCGATCCAAGCCCCTTGCACCTTCCATCCCTTTCCTTCCTTGCCTCGCCACAGCCGGCCTACATGGACCTTCCCCGCAACCAGCGGCTTGCGGTGCTGCTCCACACCAACGAGCGCTCCGTCCACGGCCCCGCCCGCGGCGGGAGCGCGCACCCGGACTGCCCTTCGCCCTGCTCGCCCTTCCCAGCCGGCGGCCGCGCCGCCGACCTGTTCGGCACGCCGCCGCAGGCCCCCTCGCCAGGCAGCACCGCCGCCAGCGGATCCCCGGCTGACATGCTTTGCAGCATCTTCGGCCCAGCCTCGGCTGGCGCGCCGGGCACGCCGACGGCGTCGCCGCGGGCGCCGCTGCAGCTGCAGCACGCGCATTCTACGGGCCATCTGACGCTGCCGGTGCTGGCGTCACAGCAGCTCAAGCCGGGCACGCCACCGGCGGCGGCGCCGCAGACCTGGGCGCAGCCGGCGGCTATGATGACCAGCCCACTGCAGCGGCATGCCGTGGCGGCGCCGTTGCCGCTGCGCCTGGCCAGCCCGGCGGCGTCGATGGGCCGTTACGCGGAGGAGAGCACTACCAGCGGAGGCTCCGACAGCCGCCTGGCCAAGCTTCGTCTGCAGCCTGCCGCCGCCTTCGAGGGCCCCGCGGCAGCCGCAGCCGCGGCGGCGGCCGTCGCCTCCGCCTCCGTCGCCGCGACGGCGGCGGCGGCCAGGCCGTTGGGCACATCAGCGCCGTCGGGCTCCGTGCTGGCGTCGCACCTGGCGTCGGAGCCGGTGACGGTGCCGTCGGCGGCGGCCCCGAGCCTGCCGGCGGCGCCGCTGTCGGCTCCGATGTCAGCGCAGGTGGGCGGGGGCGCTGTGGCGAGGCGGACGCACTGCGCATGCAGCGACGGATAGGATGAGCCGCGCCTGTGCTGGCAACGGCGTCCCCCATTGCGCGCAGGCTGCTGCACCGCAGACCACGACGCTGCTTGCCGTCAACCCCGCGCTGCCCGCGGGCATGCGGAGGCGCGTGTGGGCTCTGGACGACTACAACGTGTCCAAGCGGCTCTACAAGGGAGCAACCAGCAGGTCAGCATCCGCACTCCGTAACCTGTCCGTCGATGGCAGCACTTGCAGGCTTAGGACGATATAGCCCATGCGGCTGGGTGCGCTGGGTCCAAGGCACTGGCGCAGGTTGGCCGCCGGCACGACGCACGGTGCCTGCGCCCCTGCCGCGCAGCTCGCGCCGCCACCACGTGCCTGTCACCGTGCCTGCCCGGTGCCCGCCCCGCCCCGCCCGCCCCCTCCGCAGCGTGTACCGCGCCGTGTGCCTCCGCTCGGGGTTGCCGGTTGCGCTCAAAGTCTACTTCCTCAGCCGCACCCCCCGCAACGTGGTGCACATGATCAAGGTGGGGGGCTGGGGGCCGGTCGAGCGGCATCTTGGGCCCAAAATCGCAGCTCTAGCTTGGAATGCCGACGGGCGACAGCCGTGCACGAAGAAACACAGACGCGCAGACCTCGACGCCAACGGCGTCCGCTGCCCTCGACATGATGCACGCCCAGCTGACAACCCCCGACCCAACGCCTCAACCCCCGACAGCGCGAGATCGAGCTGCACTCGCCTCTGGTGCACCCCAACATCATCGCCCTGCACGCCGCCTTCCTGGAAGGCGACCGCATCGTGCTGGTGCAGGTGCGTACGGCAGCTGGGCGGTTGGCGGCAGTTGATTTCGGTTGGCGAATGGCGCTCGGCGGCTGCATTCGGTGTGCTGACCCGCCGCATGACGCCCTATCGTTGACTGCGCAGGAGTACGCGGGGCGGGGCGACCTCTTCCACCTTCTGCGCCAGATGGGAGGCCGCATGACGGAGCAGCAGGTGCGGGCGGGCGGCGTGACCCGCGGGTCGGCACCTCCTGCAGACTACTTATATGCCAGCCAGCCCAGGACCCTCCTGCGCCCACCTGCCGAGGAGCCGGCGCCCGGCCAGGGCTCAGCAGTCAGCAACAGCCGCGTCCGAAACGCGACGGCTCGGCTCGAAATGCAGGCCGAGCCGTCAGAACGTGACAGCTTGATTGAGCTCAAGCAAGGCCAACAGACGGTCGCGTTTCAATTTTAGCGTAGTAGTCTTGGCGCCGCTCGAGGTGCAGGCCGGTGGCTGGCATGTCCCTCCCGTCTCGTGTGTGCGTGTCTTGTACTGGCTCAGAGTTCCCCAGAATCGGCAAAATGCGTTCAACTTTTAGGGCCATAATAGAGTACCACCCCACAAACGGCACGCCCCGGGTTGGCGGCGCGCTGGTCGTGCGTAGGAAGAAAGTAGGGATGCGTGTAGATGCACCCGTGCGGGTAGCGAAGCCCGGCGCCTCCTTGAGGGAACCTGCGTCCCACCCGTCCAGCCCTTGTGTGTGCGCGCGTGTTGTGCCCCAACACATTGCTGCCGTTTTTCCGGCGGCCGCAGGTGTCGGAGCTGGTGATGCGGCCCTTTCTGGACGCGCTGGCCTACCTGCACGCGCGCGGCATCTGCCACCGCGACATCAAGGTGAATGAATGCTGCCGCAGCCACGAGGACGGACCGCCCCAAGCCGCGCCTTGCCTCCTGCCCGGGGCGCGGCGGCGCAGGGTGCGGCGCTCATGCGCCGGTATGGCCCTTCTGCCCTCCGGCCCGCCTGCCAGCTCTCCTGGCCAGCCCCTCTAATCAGCGCTCCCTGCCATTTCTCTCCCTGCCGCCGCCGCAGCCCGAGAACATCTTGTACACCGACCGCTGGCAGCTCAAGCTGGCGGACCTGGGCGTGTCCATCAACCTCAACGAGGAGCGCGCCGTGACGAGGGCGGGCACCATTG
>BDDC01000308.1:6904-36283 GCA_001662425.1 Chlamydomonas sphaeroides | reverse complement strand
GGGCTGGGCTGGGCTGGGCTGGGCTGGGCTGGGCTGGGCTGGGCTGGGCTGGGCTGGGCTGGGCTGGAAGCACAACAGGATTCACTCTCGGCCCGTCCATCCGGCGTCCGGTGTGTGCATGCCAGCGTGCTCCAGGCGCCGCAGCGCTGCTTGACGGTGTTGTTTTGCTTGCTGGCCGCGTTCGTAACCCCGCGCTGCGGCTGCACTGCCCGCCTGCCCGCCAGGCGCCCGAGGTGGAGCGCTGCCCGCTCAAGGCCGAGCCGCAGGACAACAAGGATGACGCGACGCTGGCCTACACCTCGGCGGTGGTGAGCGCACGGGGCCGTGCCGTCAGGGCGCTGCGCGTGAATACAGCTGCGCACCGTGGGCACATACCCCAGTCCAGCTGCCTGACTCCCCTGCCCTGCGCCTCCATTCCACATTGCTCCCTGTACGGCACTGTACGGCAACAGGACATGTGGGCGGCAGGCGTGCTGACGTACGAGCTGCTGGTCGGCTTCACGCCCGTCATCGCGCCGCCGCAGGTAGGCACGGTCCTGGGGGTTCTGTGGTTTGGGACCGCCGCTGTCGGCGCGCAGCGGCCTGCGCTCCAACCCTGGACTCAGCTGAACGCACCTATCTTGCCCTTCACCGCACGCCACACCGACCCGTGCCCGGCCAGTGTGCATGTGCACGAGGCTTTAATGCGGCCCCTCTCCCGACCGCCGCCCCTGACCACACGCCGCCATGTCGGGCACACGCGCATCTGGGCTTTCAACGGCTTGCAGAGCCCAACATGAGCTGTTGTGCTGCTTCCCGCCCCGCCTGCCACCCGACGCCAACCCCCAACCGCGCTCCACGCCGCACACTGCCTCTGCAGGCCCAGCGGCAGGGCTGGCTAGCCACAGAGGCAACCACCAAGGCGCTGCACTTTCCCGCCTCGCTCTCGCCTGACGCGCGCTCCTTCATCCTCGGCGCCCTATCTGAGCAGCCCGGCGACCGGCCCACGGCCGCTCAGCTGCTGCGCCACGCCTGGGTGTCGCCGGGCCCGGCTGCGGCTGTGGCGGCTGCGGCTGTGGCGGGCCAGCAGCGCCAGAGCGGCGTCTGCCAGTAGTGTGGCGGGAAGCCTCGAGCGCAGGGGCGGGCGACGGCGCGGCGCCAGAGGGAGCAGGCGGTGGCGCCAGACCGTGCGGCATTGGGTGCCGGCCTCGAAGGCGGCGGGAGCTGACGCTCGTGGCATTAAGACGTAGATTTTGATGCAAGGGGAGAGGCCTGCGATGGGTGGATTGTGGGCGTTTGTCGCCTTGTCGTTTCTGTGTCATGGCCAAAGTACGTATCCCTACATGGCTGGGCGCTGCTTGGACTCCTTTTGGCCAAAGGGCGCAGTGGTATCCCTTCGATAGCTAGGTCGCCGCTTCTTGGGGCAATGGCTCAAGTACGCATCCCTGGTGGGGCCACCGTTGCTGGGGCAAGCGCCATGCTGCGCCCACGCCCGAAAAGAGGGCTGGAAGCTCAAGGATGGAAAGATGAGCGAGATGAAGCTGCGCCCGGCTTGCGTCGTACGTGCAGTGCGGCAGCGGGTACGGCACCTAGTGGGTACGTCGCCGTCGTGCGGACATGGACCGAATGGCTTCTCCTGGGTATGCGCGCTGCGCGCGTGCTCGACCTCCACGGCCGCTGCAAGCTCTTCCCGTTCATGGGCCGAGGCGCGTGTGCTGCGCCGAGGCGTGTGTTCCAGAGTTAGGTAGCACAGAACCCCACACGTGTGTGCAGGGGCATCAGGGGATCCCGGCGTCAGCCGTGGCGTTGCGTTGGCATCATGGCCGCCCGGCCGCCGGGACGCGCGACGCAGCCCGGCGGCCGCCCGCGCGAAAGTTGCGTGTGGGCTGGGTTTCATGTTATGCGTCCAATTGCGTGTATCACCAAGCACGGGTTAGGCTCAGATTGGGGTTGGGTTTCGGCCGGGGTGGAGTTGGAGTAGGGTCTGTGCTCGCGTGACAGGGGCGCCGGCCGCTGCCTGGTGCTTGAGCTGGTCTGGGGGCACGGCGGCGCGTGTCCGCTGGGCCCCGTTGCGTGTGTGTGCAGCACGATGGGCGTTTGCGCAGCCGCCCAGCCAGGCGCCAGGCGTCGCGGCTTTGGCGCCGAGCAAGGCCTGTGCGCGTGGCCGATGGGTACACTGCGGATTACATGGGGGCGGCCTGGCGGCCTCCCACCACGCCGGCCGGCGCGTTGGTGCTGCTGCTGCATCTGCACTTCTCATCTATGCGCGCGCGTGTGTGTGCGCGAATGCATAGCCGGAGGCAGGTGTGTTGGGGTTGGGTTGGCATGCGACTGCGGGGTGATTCGGTCTGCATGCGGGGGTAACCGTGTGTGTCTGTGGAGGTGTCCGCCCTGGAGGCCTCCTGTGTCCGCCTGGGCGCGGCGTCAGCAGGTCGCCTAACGGCGACCGCCTGGTGGTCGGGCGTGAGGTGGCGGGCAGCTCCACACTTTGCGCAACGTTGTTGCTTCCGCCGCCACAGCACGGCGCTAGCTAGGGGGCAGGCGCCTGCGAGGCCTTCGGCCAGAGGTGCTGGGGTTGAGGATGAGGTTGAGGACGCAGTGTGCTTCACACACGCGCGTGAGGTTGCGCTTGCTGGCTAGCTGCGACGCGCGTGACCCAAGCCAGGACGACGGGGCTTGCCCGCCGCGAGCAGCACCCCACAGTGCGCGTCGGCGGTCGGCCCTGCTTGCCGGGTGCTGCGGAAAGCTTGGTTGGCAGTGTCGCGCGCAAGTCAAAGGCGGTGCCGTCGCGACGGCGCCGCCGCGACGGCGCCGCCGATGGCGACGTTGTACAGTATGGCATGGGTTGTTGGCGTGTGGATGGTGTCCGCAAGGCTGCGCGGGCGCGTCCCATCATGGGTTGCGGCCGCAAGGGCCTGAGAACTGCTGCGGGCGCTGGCTGGGATGGCGGCTGGGTGCCAGCGGCGGCAGACCACTGCGGATGGCGTGGGTGGCGGAGTGGACCCCGACCCACGACCCGAACTTTCAATGGTTAAGCGGCGTGGAAGTCAGAGTTCGACACGGGCGTGGGCCAGCTCCCACGCCGCCGGGCTGGCCCCACGCGGAGGAAGTAGCTAGATAGGAGCTCGGAAGCGGCCCCGGGCGCTGGGCTTGCTAATAAGCCGCGCGCGAGGGGTGGCACCCTTGCCGGCATGGAGGAGTAGGTACCGGCCCGGTACGGCGTTGCGGTCGGGTTTCGTCCGGCAGCCGTCCTGCCGGCCGCGGCGCTCGACCCTGCGCCCGCTCATTTCTATTTTGCTGCGTAATGAAGAGCCGCAGTAACTGCCGCCGGAGTGGCACGGAGCGGCTTGCGCGCCCCACCTGGGGCTAGCGAATAGCGAGTGAGCGCGAGGGAGCGAGCATGGCGTGCGCGAGCGGGCATAGCGTGGCGTGTTTGTATGCTGGCGCGCGGCTCGCTCGGGCGTGACCCTTGGCGCTGCGCGACCCGCTGTTCCCGTGCGCTAGGCGCCTGTCCCTTGCCAGGTCGGCGGCCCCTTCGGGCCGTGCACGGTGTGCGTAGCAGTTAGTAAACTCATGTGTGTTCCCTTGTCTCATGCCTCACGTCTTCACGCTGCTCGGCGCCGGGTAGCAACCAACGCGTGTTTCCGTGCCCGATTATGTCGCATAGCGTGCCTCGTCTGAGCGCCCCCTGCGCTCCTCGTGAGAGCGTGTTTCGTGTGGCATATTGCGGCCGCGGCGCCGTATAACTGCGCCCAGGAAGCGTCCTGGGCTTACGTCAGGCGGCAGTTGCGCTGTGGCCGAGCTGGCGAGTCAGCTTATTAGTGTGCTCGTTCGTATGGAGCGTCTTTATGCGCGCGCTTGGCATCCCATGGCTACACCATGCCTTGCGCGTCTTGCTGGTGTGCCGTGTCGGCGAGGAGCGGGCGCGCCGTTCTCTGTGGGCGACTCTTGGGGACCGCCGCGCTTTGCTGCCTGTCGGCTTTGCAATGTCTGTTGCAACGGACTGGCTTGTGTTGTGTACCCGTGCCTTGTGGGCGCCGAGTGCGGTCGCTGCCCTGGCTGCGAGGCGCTCCCCGAGTGCGGGGCGCGTGTTGCGGCCGGCTCGGTGGCGTCGCCAGGGAGAATCACCGGGGCCCTCTGGAGGTCGTGCCCTGCCTCGCGCTAGCCCAAGCCGGCCACCAGCTGCAATCATGGCTGGCGCGCCCGTCCCGCCCGGCGCCGTCTGCCGGGCGGCAGGCGCGTGCCACAGCGCAGCCGCCATGGGGGCTGTGCCGGCAGGGCCCACACGCGCCGCGTGCGTGTTGCGTGTGTAACGCATTGACGTCGGGAGGACGTCGGCCCATGTCACCAGGTGCCGGACAGTTTGGGGCCATGCAGTGCTGGCCGGCCGTTGTCGGGTGAGAGCCAATGTTCCTACTTTGATTTCGTTCTAGCTTTTAATAGCCAAGGCCTGCGCGGGCGGGGCTGCTCGGAGGGGCGCAAGTGAGGCAGCCCAGGCGGTGCGGTCCCTCCGTCGAGGCAGCGGCAGGGACGGAGAGAGACGCCCAAGGCCGGTTGCAGCAGGGGAGGCTCCCAACGCGGCCCAGTACCCGAGCAGAGCCATCGCAACCGGAACCAGGCCGGCCTGCCCTGCTGGAGGGCCTCCTGGTCGACGCCTGGGCACGCCGCCTCATCGCCAGACGTCCCCAGTGCCGCTGCGGGACGTGTGCCAGGGCTGATCACTGCTGCAGCACTCGCCACTCGTCACTCTCTGGCCTTGTCGTCGTTACTCCGCGACACGTTGCCGCCGTTGCTCGCTTGCTCCGAGTGCTCCCGACACACTGCCCTCGCTGTGGAACGGCCCGGCAGCAGCAGAAACCCGGTCCGGGCGTCAGTAAACCGTCTCACTCATGTCTCGCCGTCAGGATCGGCAGCCCCCCTGCACCCGCCCGCTAGTCTGCCCCCTAGACGGGCTGTTGCGTTGCCGGCATATCGATGCATCAATCGACCGGCTGGTCGGCTGGCGGGATGGGCCAGCTGGGAGTTGGTTGCGCCTAGCTGGCATGTTTGGTTGAGTACCCATGTCAGCCGGCTTGAGGCTGGCCCGGGAAGGCTCCCTGCCGAGGCACGTCACGGGAAACCGCCACAGAACCCTCGACCAGATCCCCTGACCGCTGACGTGTGAGGCAGGGGGATCGTGCGTTCGTGCCCATGCTGGTTGCTGCGCCTGGGTCGCCGCAGCCAGTCGGCGGAGCCAACCGGACCCGACGGACGAGGCGCTGCTTGGCCCGAAGGCCGGGCGTTCGCTGGCCGGGTCTGCAACGGGCCAGGCCAATGTTGACCAGCCGGCGGGGGAGAGCCGTGCCACGGTGCTCAGGTGCACGGCAGGAGTGCCTGATCAGGCAGGTACCGCTGCATCCCAGCCTAGCAGCCCAGCACGCGCGCGGCACACACCTTGGGTCTGGGCTTTAGCTCCGCGCGACATCTTACACGGCTGCACACGAGAGCGGCAGCTCCACAGTGCCAGTCAGCATCTGCACGCATAAGTACACCCGAGCGGCAGGCGAGGCGCGTGCACGTGCCCGCACGGGTCGTAAGCAGCAGCGGGCCGCGGCCCCCCGCGCCATCCTCGACGTGGGCCATGGACACGCATCCCCTTGGACGCTTCCAGCAGCCGCCTCACGGGCAGGCCTCACAGCAGGGCCGCAGCCGCTCGCCGCTGTGCACGACGTCAGGCGACACGTATCACAGCGACGGCACGTATCGTCACGCGCGCAACTACGCGGCAACCGCAGCAACGACAGAACTAGCGCCGTCCAGCGCCGACACAGCAATGGCAGCCACAGGAGGCCTCCCCGGCTTACGAAATCACGTGTAATTCCCCCACGTGTAGGCCTCCTCCCTGAGAGCATGCATCAAACAAACAACAAACACCCCGCATGCGGACTTCGCGCTCGGTTGGCGCCGGCCGGCGCGGCGTCCGGCGGTCGCCCAACTCGGACGGACCAACTCACCGCTCAGCACACCCGCGCAGGCAAGGCCCTCCCTGACGGCCGCTGACGGCCGCTGCACCCAACTCCCGCGCACGCAGACGCCGCCGCACACCATGCCGCACACCGCACACCGCGGCAGGCGACGCGCCGCGTGGCGCTGCAGCACCGCGCTTGTCCTGGTGCGTCAGGCCCCCTCCTGCGTCGACCCACACGAGCAATAGCAATAAAGGGCTGGCTACCTGTACGCAGCAGCGCCCCATGACAGGCAGGGCCCGCCAGCGCCCAGCGCCGGGCCTCAGCGGCTCGGCCCACAGCCGACGAGCGGCGGCCGACAGGGCCCGGAAGCGCTTGGCCGGCGGCGCACACGCAGCACAGGGCAGCACGCCAGCCAGGGGCACGGCGAGCCAGGCGCTGCCTCGGGTGGAGGCCGGCCGCCTGCGACGCAAGCCGCACCCCGTGCATCCAGCTACACCGAGGACTGCGCCGGCAGGCCGCCCGCGAACGCGCGGACGCAGTGCGTCGTGATCGGACCAGATACACCAACAGCAGTCGCGAGGAGGCGCGGAACGTAACGGAGTACACGAGCTACCAATGCGATACGGATGGCACGACAAAGATGTACGGTCGCCGCGTACGGCAGGCGGCGCGGTCACGCGCGGGCGCTCGAGGCGGCTAGCCGCACCCGGACGGCCCGGCGCGGCGCAGCGCCGGCCGCGCTTGCGGCGGCCCCAGCACGCGGGCTCGCACCAGCAAGAATAGATAGCGGATACGACACCACAGGCGCCAAGGTGGACACCAGGATACCAGACTCGCCAGCTCAGCGGCTGGTCGGCCATACAGCCCAGCAGGGCTCCGGCCGAGGCGGGGCCAGGCCCCCGGCGGGCCGCAAGGTTTCTTGGCATGCATTCATCAGTTTGTTTGATTGCTTCGCAGTGCAGGACAGAGCTTTGGCCGCACGGCGCAGTACACAAAGAAAATCACACGCGCACACACACGCGCCGCGTGTGGCGTTCTGTTCTACCTAACACTGGAACACATTCACGTGTGCAAGAACGTACTCAATGCGCAGAGGCGGGCGCCGCCGCCCGCCCGGCCGCTGCGGCGGCGCAGGTCAGCTGCTCACGCGCCTCCGTCACGAGCACGAGCACAATGACCATGAGTGCGCATGGGCACGTCAGCGCAACCAACCGGACAGCGATGCCAGCAACAATGCAGGCGCACACGCGCTTCCACAATTACCAGTACCCAACCGTCGGCACGCCCGACGCGGCACGCGAGGGGCTGCCGAGCTCGCGCGTCGCTCAGCCCACGCCAGGCGTGAGGCGGAGCGCGCTGCGGAGACGCGTGCATGTATCGCATGTCACCATGACGCCCCCGCCCGCCTGCTCGGCGCTTCGCCGCACACCACAATAGCTTGGCACTTGAGTACCAGTTCGTGCCTGATTACCTGCCCCGACTTCCAGCACACGCCTTTGCTGAGCCGCAGGCCCATCCTCCGCTGACCGCAGGGCGCGTCGCTGTCGCGGGGCAGTGTTACCCTCAGTTGCCTAACAATGAAAACACACAGTCACGCACGCGCCCACTAAGACACACCGCTCACCCCGCAACCAAATCCGCAGGGCCATGGCGGCTCCTGCAAAGTTCCATAGTCCTGTGCGCCCGGCGCCCGTGCGCGTCTCGAGCACACTCGAGCACACTCACACCCAAGCCGCCCTCTCAGCGCCGCCTCGACGGGCAGCACGCACGGCACGGCCAGCGCCAAGCCACCGCCTCGGCGCTCCTCAGTCCGAATCCGCCAGGGCCTCGCGCTGCTGCCTGGCGGCCTTTGCGGCCTTGAGCTGCTGCTCCAGCGCCACTATGTCAGACACCACCTGCAGCCACAGGCGCCCGTTCGGGGGTCAGGGCAGGGCAGCGGGCAGCGCGTAACGAGCGCGCCGACCACTCCATGCAGGGCCAGCGCTCGGCGTGGCGATCAGCGGCGGCGCCCAGCTGCCAGGCGCGCAATGCGGCAGGGCCGTGGCCCAGCCCGGACACGAGCGGCGGCGCCCGGCCAGCGCCCTCCCAACACACATCCACATCCAACCGCACGGGCATGCCCGAAAGACGTACCTGGCTAGCGCTGGGGCGGCGGCTGGGGTCGTGCGCAACGCAGGCGGCAAACAGCGGCGCCAAATGGTCGTGCAGCCCCACGGGCCAGGTGGGCCTCAGGCCGTCAGCCACCGCCATGAGCGTGGGCACTGCGGGGGCGGCGGCGGCCGGGTTGGGCGTTGCGTAGGTTGCTACGCGACCATGATAAGGTTATTGTGTAAGCCATGTGACAGGTTGCAACGGGATTATCATAAGGGACATCGGCCGCCATCGTGAGCGTGGGCACTGCAGACCGTGACCGTGTGCAGGGGGCAAGAGCAAGGGCTGACACGTCGGGCGGGCTGCGGGGCTAGGCAGGGGGCCGCTGTGCTGCCGCGCCGGACATGTGGCCCTTACCGGAGCGGCCCCTCGGCGCTGCTGGCATGGCTGCGGTGTCGGGCTACCTCTGGCTACCCGGCCCGCCAGGTCGTGACTTGTGGGGGCATTGGTCGAGGCAGCCTTGGGCAGCCTCGGGCTACCAAGTCGTGGTGGGGCGGCGGTCGAGGCAGCAGGGGCAGCCCTGGCGGCCGTGCGGTTCGCGCGCTCGACGGCGCCGCGCAGCGCGTAGCCCCCCAGGCGCCCAGCCGTACCCAGGTGCTGGCCGCGGAAGGGCGTCTCCCCCGTGGCCATGACGAAGAGCAGCATGCCAAAGGCGTACACCTGAGGCGTCGGCAGACGGGCAGGGGGGGGACACAGGCTGACGGGAGCGGAAGCGGTGGGGCGTCAGCGCCAGGACGTGCGCAGCAGCGCCCCGAAAGCCCAACGGGGCATGTACCGAGGGCGTAGCGCAAACTATTCCCCAACGGAACGCACCACCCTCGGGCTCTGCCAACTGTTGGCTTACGTCGGCGGCGGGTGTACGCAGCGCCGCTTCGTCGCGTAGCGCCTCTGGCGCCGCCAGCACCAGGGCGGGCCCGCCCGCGGCCGCCAGCGGGTTGGCCGCAGCCAGGGCCATGCTGCCGGAGCCCACGTCGCCCAGGCGCGCCAGGAAGCCGCGGCGGTCGGCGGCCGAGGCGGTCAGCAGCACGTTGGTGGGGCCCTGCGCGGGCAGGCGCGGGGACGGCGGCAGGCGCTGCGTCAGAGGGATGCTGTGGCGGCGGCCGCGGCAAGCGCGGCGGCGGCGACGGCGGCATAGCGCAGCACGGCAGCGCTGCTGGGCTCTACAGCGAGCGAGCGAGTTACGCCTCACCAGGCAGCCGTGCGCGATGCCCGCGGCGTGCAGCGCCGCCAGCGCCGCCGCCACCTCGCGCGCGGTGCGCAGCAGCGACCGCTGCGCCACATGGCCGGGCCAGACGGGGCCGGGCCGGAAGGGCGAGGCCCCGTCGTCGGGAACGCAGGCCAGCACCTGCAGCGAGCCCTGCGGCACGCGGGCGGCGGGCGGCGGGCGGCGGGCGGCGCGGCACGGCAAGGCAGTGTGAGGGCGGCGGCGGGCATGACCGCAGCATGAGCGGGTGGTAAGGAAGGCCGAGAGCACCGTCACTGCCCGAGGTGCACGCACAGCCGCAGCGCTTACGCCAGCGGGCCAGAGCGCCGGAGGGTTGGCAAGCAGCAGGCCCCGCGTCGGCCTCCGGCCTGCCACCAGCTCGCAGCTGCCATAGATCGTGGCGCCGGCGTTGCGGCGGGCGCAGCGTTGCGGCGTGCCGCGTGCTCAGCGCAAGGCATCCCACGGCAGACATCATGCGTACATGTGTACACGCGTACGCTTCGATGCAGTCTGAAAACACCATAGCTAGTCCAGAACCACACCGGGCACCAGCGCCTCACCGGCTCGCACAGCTCCGAGATGACGGCCGTCAGTCGCCTTCCGTGGGCCATACCGCGCAGCGCCGCCAGCACCAAGTGCGCCGGCGTGGGCGGCGGCGGCGGCGCCAGCATGTCGCCAGGCCGCACCGTCAGAGACTGGCAGGCGGCAGCGGCGGGCGGCCCTGCGGCGCAGGATCGAGGCCGCCAGGGCCGTGAGCCAGCATCAGCGTCACGCCCCCGACGCCGCCAGGGCCGGCGACTCTGCACGGGGCCTTGCCCCGGCGCTGCCATGGCGGCCTTGGGCTGTTGGCAACCAGGGCCTGACCCCTCGCCTGCCTGACTGATTAAGTTGCATGGGTCCCCGTCCCATGGTACCTGACGGCTGCGGCGCTCCGGTGGCTGCGAGGAAGCGCTGCAGCCGGCCCACGGGCCGCCGCGCGCCCCAGCCCGGCCGCAGCGAGGGCGCCGTGACTGCGTCCAGCTCGGCCAGCTCCCGCTCGTTCAGTACGGCAGTACGAATGCCGTACAGTCGTACGAGAAAGGGATGCGGCACCCGCGACACGGCGGCGGCCAGCGCGGCGGCGGTGGGCGGGGCCGGGCCCGCGGCCGCCGCCATGGTCTCCGTCGGAGCCGCCGTCGCCGTCGCCGTCGCCGTCGACAGCGCCGTCGGCGGCGGCGGCTCCCACATGAGCTTCACCGCGACCCGCCTGCCCTCCCAAGTGCCTGCGGGCGGCAAGCGGAATGTTCACCGCGCAGCATGCAGTAGCCCCCACCCAGCATGCAGCATGCAGCATGCAGGGGCTCGGCGCGAGAGGAGCCACGGCGGGCCCAATTCAGGCCGCGCGCGCCTGCGCCTGGCCGCGCCAACTGCGCGCACCCAAGGCACCGCAGCAGCGGTCGCGAGGGGTGGACGGTCTCTGCAGGCGCCAGCCCGCGCCAGCCCCCTGCCACCGCGCCTCATCGCGCCCCGTCGGCTCCCGCACGCACCCCTCCATGTGCCCCCCAGCACCGTCACGCGGCCCAGCGGCTCCAGGTCCGACAGCCCCTCCAGCAGCGCCAGCGCCGACGGCACCTCCAGCGGCAGCACGCCGCCGCCGCCGCCAGCGTGACCGCAGCCAGCGGCGCCGCCGACCAGCGCGGGTTGCTGGCTGGGGCATTGTGCCGGCCATGCACGCGTGCCGCCGGGGCCCTGCTGCTGCAGCGGCGTGGAGGCTGCCTGCTCGGCGGTTGGCAGGGCTGGAAGCGGCGTGACGGGCGCCGGACGCCCCGGGTCCGCGGCTGCAGGCGGGTTGGACAGCGCCACGGCGGCGTCGCGCGGTGGTGGCTGCACGGCGGGGAAAGGAAGGGGAAAGGGTGGGGTGTGGGTTGGGGAAGGGGAGGGGGGCTGCATTGCGCCGTGGCGGCGGGGCGCAGCGGGCGGGCGGGCAGGGGCAGGGGTAGGGGTAGGGCTCGGTGCGTGGGGCGGTGGGGGAGGACGAGGGCGTGCTGCCCGGTGGCAACGCAGGTGGAAGATGGGCCCGGGTGTTCAGGAATAGGAACACACACACCGGTAGAGTAGCACGGCCTGCGCCGCGGGGCCTGTGAGTGTGGGGGTGGGTGGTCCGCATCGGCCTTGCATCAGCGGCGCGGCGTGTGGGGAGCCGTGGCGGCTCACCTGAACGACGGCCAGAGGCTGCCGCGGCGGATCGCCGACATTGGGTTGGGGCGCCCTGCTGCCGCCCCGGCGCATCAAGGCCTCGTCGCCGCTGAGCGCTACGGCCGCCATCCAGCCATCCGAGGCGCCGCGGCCGGGCCCGCTGACCACCGGCGCCGAGTAGGGCGCCTGCTGCACCGCCGAGTGGCGACACAGAGTTTGGAATAAGGAGTCGACAGGGCTGCAGAGCTCTGGGGGGTTCGAAAGAGATGGAGGGGACGTGGCGGGCGGGGGGAAGTTTCAAAAGGAGCCCAGGTTTAGTGGGAAAACCGAGAGTGCGCGCTGGGGCAGCCAAGTACAACCTGTCTGATGCTGGCTCTTACCAGGAGTGTCAAGCGTGGTGCATATCGCTGCGTCGACGGTGTAACATGGCGTTGTTGTGTAGGCCGGCTCCCGCAATGACGCGAAAAAGTCGGCTATTTGACTATCGAGTTCGGCAGGGGCAGCGCCGCCCTCCGTGTCAAGCGCGGCCGGGGCGTCGACGTGCAGGTCCGTGCTACATTCATCGACTCCGCCGCGTCGAGACGCGCTGCCCTCTCCATCAGCGCTACATGACGGGTTCTCTTGAGCACAGCCGGGTGCAGGCGATGTTCCAACGCCTGGCCTGGAAAGTGGGCGCTCTTCATTCGGCGCCCAGCACCTCGCCGCCAGCCGCAACAGCGACCGCATACTTGTCTAGCACATCGAGCGCCTGAAGCAGCAAGCTAGGGTCAAGTTTACTTTGGCCGCGGGCAACTGCAGCACCAATACGCAATACAATAGTCACACGCGATCGTTAAGGTGTGACAACGTGTGGATTGCTGTGGGCCTTGAGTTCGAGCCAGTGTTCGAATCTAGTCAGAACGACTCGCACTCGAACACGGCGAAATGCGGCATGTACGGATCCCGTTCCCGCTGTATCGTTTCTGGCGTCCTTAATATCACGATATATATACATGGATATACATAGTTCAAGTAGCGCCGTGAGCATCCGGGCCTTGGCGCAAGCGAACACGGTGTCTGACCCTCGAATCATGAACTTGTAGAAGGCATGCGACGCAAACATCATGGCCCCCTGCATCATGCAATGCAATCTGGGTGTGCTGAGACAGGAAGACAGCTGCGTAGATGGCGTCGTCTTGTAAGCCAAGACCATCACAGCTGGCCTGGCCGACCAAGTTGGCCTTCCGTGGCCCGGGCGTTATGGACGCTTGTGCGGCAAGAGCTGCAACGCACGACCAGAGGTTGAGGCCTAGCGTCAGCGTGCCATACACAGCCCGGGTCGTCTCGCCGAAGGCAGCAGCCCCCACCCGGGGACGCTCCCTGGAGCCCTGGAATTGACAGCCCACCCCCCAGGACGCCCCCCCTTACCGGACGCACACCCTTCGCACACTACCTCTCCCCTCCCTTAGCTGGCCTTCTCAGCGCCCTCGCAACGCACTGTTAGTTCTGTTACCGCAGCCATACTGTGGCCATGCGCCACACTTCGAGACCCAACTAATCACGCCTGCAAGCCTCCTGTGCTCCAGCACGTCACGGCCCCAGGCCGTCGTGCCCGGCAGCGCTCGCGGCAGCTCCGCACGTCCTCGCCCCCCCCAGGCGCGCGCGCTGTTGCGACTGTTCGCGCCCCCCGGGTGCTAACGCGTGCGCTGTTGCGACTGTTGCGACTGTTGCTCACAGCCGACCGTCCCCCGGTGCCAACGACCGTCCCCCGTGCCAACGACTTGCCGCAGCACAGCGCACAGCCATCCGATGCACGTACCGGCAGCGGCCCACGTGGCTGTCCCTTGCCGCCGCGGCCACAACGGCCACAACGGCCCGCCTGCCGAGCAGCCTTCCCAGCGCGCAGGCGCCGGCATGCCCCACCACGCGCCACCCCAGGTGCCGGCCGCTGGCCCCACCACTGCCCTCGACCGCGGCCGCCGTCCGCCGCGGCGCAGCAGCGCAGCCCGCAGCAGCGCAGCCCTGCGCTCCGCTGCCCTCAGCAGCGCAGCCCTCGGCACGCTGCCCGCAGCAGCGCAGCCCTGCGCTCCGCTGCCCTCAGCAGCGCAGCCCTCGGCACGCTGCCCGCAGCAGCGCAGCCCTGCGCTCCGCTGCCCTCAGCAGCGCAGCCCTCGGCACGCTGCCCTCAGCAGCGCAGCCCTCGGCACGCTGCCCGCAGCAGCGCAGCCCTGCGCTCCGCTGCCCTCAGCAGCGCAGCCCTCGGCACGCTGCCCTCAGCGTGCACCCTGCGCTCCGCAGCCCTCAGCGTGCAACCAGCGCTCCGCTGCCCTCAGCGTGCAACCAGCGCTCCGCTGCCCTCAGCGTGCACCCTGCGCTCCGCTGCCCTCAGCGTGCACCCTGCGCTCCGCTGCCCGCAGCGTGCACCCTGCGCTCCGCTGCCCTCAGCGTGCACCCTGCGCTCCGCTGCCCTCAGCGTGCACCCTGCGCTCCGCTGCGACCCAACCAAGGGGGGCGCCGTAGGGACCTACGCGCCCGCCGCGGCGCCCGCCGCCGGCGCCGCCATGCGCGGCCGCAGCTCGCGCCAGCTGCGCAGCGGCTGCCCGCCGGCCTTGCTGGCGTCGTACCCAGGCACGTCCACCAGGGCGTACCCGGCCCCCGCCACCTCGGGCCCCAGCGCCAGCCCCGCGTGCCCCACCAGCCGCTGCATCGCCAGCCTGCGAGGGGCGTGGGGTCGCGGGAGTGCTGCTGGTGGGAAACTCCGGTACGTGGGTTTTGATGAGGACAGTGCCAGGCTTGCAGGCGGATCGCCAGGGTGCCGTGCCCGCTGGGCCCGGGGAGGGCCGGGGCGAGGCGGTGCCACAGGCGCGGCACAGGCGCGAGGTCAACGCCCGCCAGCGCCTGCCGTGCGCCAGCAGCGCGTATGGGGCGCACGGGGCGATTACATGTGCCGCCTGCCGCGGACCGTGCGCCGCGGACCGTGTGCCGCGGTGCCGAGGCGCTGCACGGGGCGCTGGCTCGTTTGGGGGCAGCGCCCCGGAGGGCCTGCGTGTGCACGCGTGGCTGGTGGAGCGTACTGGGCCGCCGCGAGCGAAGTGGGCCGCATGCCAGGCCGCGGCGTGCTCGCGCCAAAGCGCACGCGTGGCGGCATCGCCCGGTGGCGGCGGCGCGCTGTGGCGGCCGGGTAGCGCCCGTGCTGGCGCAGGCCGCCCACCACCGCACTCCAGCGGCCAACGAGGCGGTGCGTGCGTGCGCGCAGCCGCCCGCGGGGCGCAGCGGCGCAGGGTACCGTGCGGCGGAACGCGCAGCAGCGGCTGGCAGCAACGGGGTTGGGCAGACCCATGCAGGCGCGAGTGGCGGCAGGGCCCAGCGCGACGGCCCAGCGCGGCTCGCACCCGCTGGTGGCCACCAGGAGCTCGTCGCGCGGCTCCGCCTCCGCGCCCTCCAGCCCGTAGTCCAACTCCACGCGCCACGTCTGGCCGCACAGCTCGCCCCACAGCTCCTCGGCCGCGGACGACGCCTGAGCCGCACTGGCCGCGGGCTCCTGGAGCGCACGGGGCGGTTGGCACGGGGCGGTTGGCACGGGGCGGTTGACACGGGGCGGTTGGCACATGCCGTCCGTGGTGGGCCGCAGGTGCCTCACGCTCCGTACATCCGTACACCAGGCGGCCCTGCCCCAGCGGGATGCATGCGCCTGCGCTCGTGCGGCGTGGGCGCTCCGAGTGCGGCGTGGGGCAAGGCGCGATGCAGCGGCGAGGCCGCGCGGGCGGTGGCGCCTGCGTCTGTTGACGATTGCCCCGCTGCGTGTGCGGCACCTCAGTCCCGCCCAGGCCTCCTCCAGCAGGCACCGGCAGCCGGCCACGAGGTCCCTCCCGCGGCCCCTCTCTCCGGGCCCGTCCCCCGGGCGCTTCCCGCGGCCCGTCCAGAGGCGCTGCAGCCGGCACCGGGTCTGGGCCGAGGCCTTCTGCGGTAGGCTCCGGCAGCCGGCCCCGCTGCCCCTCTGCGCGTGGCCGCTCCGGCGCCCCGGTGCGGAGCGTGGAGCGGTGCGCCGTGTCGTGCTGCGGCGCGCCGTGCGGTGGTTGATGCGTGCTGTGGCGTGTCGTGCCATGCCGTGCCGTGCATAGCATTTGCCACGCCACGCCGTGTCGTGGCTTCGGCCTCCAGGGGCACCTACTTTCCAGCTGCGCCACGTTGTGCCGCGTTGCGTTGTGCTGTGCTGTGCTGTGCTATGCTATGCTATGCTGTGCTGTGCTGTGCTGTGCTGTGCTGTGCTGTGCTGTGCTGTGCATGGCTGCGGCCCTGCAGGGGCGGCTGTGGCGCACCCACCTCCAGCACCTCCAGCGAGGCCCGCACTCGGACCTTCTTGAAGAAGGGCGGCCCGTCCTGCCGCAGCCGGCTCCAAAGCGCATCGGTCAGGGGCTTGCCCTGCGGTTGCAGTGTGCAAGGGCCAAGGAGAGGGGAGCGTGTTGGGCTCAGAAGCCCCGGCGTGTGCGACCTGCCGCTCCAGGCCTGCCTTGCGCCGGCACCGGCAGCGCAGGGGCGGGGGCCAGGGAGTGGGGAGATCGCTGGGTTTGGGCGCGAGCCCGGCGAACCCGCCACGGGCAGAGCGCGCGAGGCCCGGGCTTGCCGTGCCCTTTGGAGTAAGCCGCAGCGGCTATGCACCAAGAGGAAGGCACCATGAATGCAACCCCCAGGATGATCCACCCACAACCAGTCCCAGGCAGCCCCAAGGCGCTGCGTGTCGTGAGGGGCCTGACAGCGCGAGGCCTCTCGCACGGCGGCAGCGACTGCAGCTCCCACACCCCGCCTCAGCGCCTCCCAGCCACCTGTTTTGCGCCCTCTCAAGGCGTGCGCAGGTGCGTTCATTCATAAGTTCATAGTCACACGCCCCGCGCGGCCCCGTGTGCCTGAGCCCCGCGCCTGCGACTGCTGGCCATGCGTCGCACCTTCGAGGATGCAAAGCCACACGCGAACTTGCGCCGCGCGAGCTGCGCCTCGGCGGCGGGCGAGGGAGCCTGCTGCGCGCCGTCGGGCGAGGCGGCCATGACCGCTATGTGGATGTACTTGGGGGCTACTAGCTCCGTCTGTGGCAGATGGGAGGTGGGGGAAGAGTGGAAAGAAGTGCGTGTGTGCCAGAGCGCGAGGAGGTGCGCGTGTGTGTGTTTGCTTAGGCGCAGACAGCTTCGTCTGCAGCGGCGGGCGAGGGCTCCAATGGGTGCGGCCGGGGCATGGGAGAAGGTGCGCACGATGGTACGGGGGTCCCCGGTGTGAAGCGTGCCGCATGAGGGTATAGCGGCGGCGCGCCGCTGGCCGTGGCTTGGGCGAGCGGCTGATGCTGTGAACTAGTTCTCAGGGCACCGAGGGGGATGAACTTGATGGTGCACGCACTCGGCCGGACCCCTCGCACCAGGGAGTCAAACTCTTCCTCATCCTCCCTGTAGACCGGTGCGAGGGAGGGAAGGGCGCTCACATGTGGAACGATGGAACGGAGCGCGGGGGTGCGCAGGGGCACCAGGGCGAGGCCTCGGCATGCGGATGGGTCCGGCCAAGCCCCTGCCTTACCACCAGTCTGCACTGGTACGCGCAACGATTCGTTGCCTGAGGCTTGCTGTGTGAGCGGCACGCCTCAAACTCAAGCTCGGCGAAGCGAATTGCACGCGAGCTGCTTGCGTAACGAGGTCTCGCCCGCTGCCCGAGCAGCATGATAACTGTGATCGTTGATTACATGTCAAGCCGGGCAGCGCTCGGGGTCCGCGCTGGCTTGCACTGCGCGATGTTGATGTTGACGCGGTGCTCCGCATTGTGCTCGACCGCATCGACTGCAATTTGGGTTCTTTGGGGTGCGCTATAGGCCTTCGTGTTACCTGCATTTGGGTTGGAGGGAGCGAGCGAGCGTGTGTGTTTTGCGAGCAACCCCTCCCCTCTCACCCTGGCGGCGATCAGCACCAAAATAGCTTGCACTTCCATCACAGCTTGCGTTTTTAATGGGACTCTCCTAACAGGAACCGGAGGTCCCCGAAGGGATTCTTCCTGCTGAAGGTGATTGCCACGTCCTGAGTTACACAAGCATACATCTACTTGGCGTCTACCGACATCGTCACAGAACCTAGCGACATCAGCCGCACGGCAACGCCCCCAGTAGCAAAACGACAGAGCGGAGCCGGCGTGTTCGTGCCTGATCCACTATACTATGCCGCGACACACCGCACCCACAACCGCATCGACAAGGCGTCACCTGGATTCATCAAGAGGAATGCTGCATAGGAGCGTGTCGGAGGGGACACTCGGCACGTGGAGCACGACGCTGCTCAGCAAGCCAACCTGTTCTACTGCCAGATTATAGTATATTAGGTAACATTCGTGCGGCGGTTGCCGCCGTGGGTTCCTTCTGTTGTCTTTGAAGGAAGCCGACCGCGCGCCCAGCGCTATCCGCATCGCACATATGACTACTTCCCTTACTAGCGAGCGCGCGGACTAGACCGCGGTACGGTGCCTCAGTACTGCGTAGTGCGGCAGAGCGCCGGCGCCCTCGGGAGCGCCCTCTCAGCCGTACTCCGCATTCAGCTCAAGCCGTGCTATCCATATTCAGGAGCAACAACGATAAGGCCGCAAGAGCCATTAGGGAAGACCTATGCAAACAAAACAGGGCTCCAATGGAATGCTACTAACCGCGGGCACTGGTCCAACGCGGCATGGGCGGAGGCCAACACTGAAGCCAACGGCCCCACAGGCCGCGAAACCCGTGTGCGGCCCACTGTCGGCCCATCATAGGCGGCGTGGCTTCAATAGGCTGCCAACCGCCGTACGCGCCGCCCTGTGGCGGGCGGATATGCTATCATCACCGCACGGGAGCATAAGCCCCTCGGCAGTCATAATGAGGTAAGGGACGCAAGCTATTGCCGCAGCAAAAGCCGCGATTCTGTGCACGCCGGCGGCTCCGGTGTTCGGTGTACGCACTTGGCAGCCAATGGCGCTCGCGGGACCGACCAGCCGCAAGCCCCAGGGCAACATTTGCAACCGACAACCAATTGCCAACCTCCAGGCATTCCTTGATATCCAACACCCGCAGCCGCCCACGGCAAACCCTCAACACCCAGCCACCCCAATCGGGGGGTATAGTTACAGAACACGCCACCGTCTTCTTTGTGTGCTGTCGATTTCCGACTTGTTATGGACACGCAGAGATCGCCGCAGGTGCCGACCCACAAACCGAGCATCCGTACCGGCCGCACCCCTTCGCACCGGGCCCGACACCTGGCAAGCATCCATTGTGCATGATCTTAGTGAAGACACACAACGGAGGGCGCAATGAAGCCCAGGGCAATGCGGGCAGCTGCAGCCATGCCTATCCATCCGGCCCAAAACCCCTTCGCCCCTCGACAGTTCAGTATGACACTGCTGGTATGCATACCCTTTCTAGACACACACCCAAACCACTCGACACCCCATTCCCGTGGCCCCCACCGCGGGGCGCAATCCGCGCCCCGCCGATCGCTGACCCAAATAAGAAGTAAGAATGGTGGGCGCATCACGCGCGCCCGGAAACAGCCGTGCGCGGTGGCGCCTCGCATCGCCGCAGCGGGCGCGTGGCAGCAATAAGGGCACCATTTGTGCACCGGGTTTTCTTGGGTTCAGCTAACACGCGTGCATTTCGGGGCAGCCCTGTCAGCAGGGGCCCTGTGCGAATGGCGCCTTGGCTAAGCGGCACCTTTAATCTGGAACCAGCGGCACCTTGCGCGCCGCCGCGAGCTTGGCCGGCGCCATGCGGCAAGCAGCACGCCGCTCGCCGCAAGTAGCAATCTACAGCCGGCGTCATGCAGCTTCCTAGAAGAACGCAGCAGCAGGCAGCTACCAAATGCATCAGACACGCAGCACCAGACAAGTAGCCATCAAGCGGGCGCACCACGCACGCAGCAGCAGCCAGCAAGCAGCACGCGGGCAGTCAGCAAGACGCCACGAGCATCGCTCAGGCAGCACAGCACTGGCGCTGGCGCGCTCAGCCCTGCCGCGACAGGCGGCCGTTGGGCGCCGCTGGGCCCATCGCGGCGGCCATCCAGAGGCCGTTCAGGCGCGCGGCGGCGCCATCCAAGGGTGAGCCCGCAGCTGGTGAACCGTGGGTCGGTCGGCGGCGTGTGGCGCCAGCGTGGCAGAGATGAAGTCGCGCGCGGCGGGCGACAGCGAGGCTGGGAAGCTGGGAGCGCCGGCGTGAGCATCGGCCTGCGGGCACAAGGGGAATGCGAGCGGACGGGTAAAAGTTTGATGGGCTGTGGGGTCACAGCAGAGTTGGGTGTTCATAATTATCAACATATACCCGACACGCGACGCCCTGGGGGAGAGTTGGGTGTGTGGTGCGAACAGGTGCGTGCTGGCGCCTGGTGCGCGCCTCGTCGCGACGTGTGTGGGTCGGCCCCAAGGGGCTGGCTCCTCACCTGCGCTGCTTCTGCGTGAGTCGTGCAGTCTAGGACGGGCGGGAAGCCCACGAGCAGCTCGTAGGCCAGGACGCCCAGGCTCCAGATGTCCTGTCGCCGGGGTGCGCGGGGCGGAGTGGATCCAGGGGGCGGCGGGCGGTTCATGACCCATGCGGCCCCAGCCGCCAGCCCAGCCCACGATGGCCCACGGCCCATCGTAAGCTATGCTACCGGTCGTCTGCTTCAATGCACACCGGCGACCCGAGCGACTCACCGCGGCCGTGGTGTACGCGAGGCTGGCGTCGTCCTTGTTGTCAGGCTGCGCCGCCTTGAGCGGGCAGCGCATCACCTCGGGCGCCTGGCGGGCAGGCGGGCGGGGGGGCAGGCAGGAGGGGGCGGCAGCGGCAGGTTGCGGCGAGCGCGCACGCGGCCCAAGACCGCTGCAGCCAGCGGACTGGTAGCGCCGGTGCAGGTCGGGGTGGCCGCCACGCGAGGCCGTGTCACATCCGTCGCTGCAGCAGCGGCTGGCGGCGGCGCGGCGGTCGCGTGGGTGGGGGCGGCGCTGGTCTCACCATGTAGGGGTCGGTGCCCGCGCGCGTCACGGCGCGCTCCTCTCTGAGGTCGATGGCCACGCCAAAGTCCGCCAGCCGCAGCCCCCAGTCGGCGGCCACCAACAGGTTTTCGGGCTGCGCGGGGTTGGGGAGAGCAGGGCACGGTCGCCATCCCGGTCTGTGCAAGCCACATCACAGGGACAGCAGGGGCTGCCCTGCGCCGCCGCCAGGCGCCGCGCGCGCTTGAGCACCGCCCGTGGTCGCCGTGGACGGTGCGAGCGCACCAGCGGCATCCCCGCCATGCCCCATGTGCCGCACCAACCTTGATGTCGCGATGGCACACGCCGCGGCCGTGCAGCGCAGCCAGCGCGTCCAGCAGCGGCGCCAGCACCAGGCTGCGAAGCGCCGCCTCCGTCAGCCGGCCGCCGCAGGCGGGCCGCGGCGCACCGCCGCCGCTGCCGCCGGCCTGCGCCGCCGGTGGCTGCCCGGGCCGGGCGGCCGCGGGGCCGGCGAGGCAGGTGCGCAGGCAGCCGCGGGGCGCGAGTTCCAGGACCAGCACCAGCAGGTCGCAGGTCTGGAAGGCTGCGTACAGCTTGAGCACGCCGCGCACATCGCTGGCAGACACCTGGATCGCCACCTCGCGCATGACCTGCGGCGGCGGCGGCGGCGGCGGCGGCAGCGCGGCGGCGGCAGCGGCGCGTGTCGGCACACGGCGGGGGTGGTCGCTGCAATCGCCGCAACCGGCCCAACCGCCGCAACCAGCCCAACCGCCACAACCGCCACAACCGCACCTGGTGCACGACGTTCGCGGGCACACGCGCCTTGAAATAGACTGAGGGGCGGGGGGCGGGGCGTGCGGAGCGGGGGCGATGCAGGGTCAAGGTCCGGATACCGGCACACACACACCCGCGCTGGGAGGCCACACACAGTCTCTTGCCGGCGCCCTCAACCAGGCCTGTGCCGCCTAACCACCGCTGGCCCCCCGCGACGTACCTTTGAGCGCGACGGGCAGTCCAGAGTACACGCAGCGCGCCTGCGAAGTTCGAGCGGCGTCAACGGGTCAGCGGGGGGTGGCGGGCAAGCGCCGAGGGTAAGTGCAGCTGGCCGTGTGGAATGTTTGGGTTATGTGGGATGTGTGGGATGTGTGGGATATGT
The DNA here is from genome assembly GCA_001662425.1 of Chlamydomonas sphaeroides. Classification (NCBI taxonomy): domain Eukaryota; kingdom Viridiplantae; phylum Chlorophyta; class Chlorophyceae; order Chlamydomonadales; family Chlamydomonadaceae; genus Chlamydomonas; species Chlamydomonas sphaeroides. The sequence continues at coordinate 14,736 of BDDC01000308.1, read as the reverse complement.
GGGATATGTGGGATATGTGGGATATGTGGGATATGTGGGATATGTGGGTTATGTGGGATATGTGGGATATGTGGGTTATGTGGGATGTGTGGGATGTGTGGGATGTATGGGATGTGTGGGAAGTGTGGGAAGCGTGGGATATGTGGGATGTGTGGGATGTGTGGGATGTGTTGGACACGTGGAATGTGTAGGGTGTCCGCACGCAAGCGTGCTGCTGGCGTTAAGGTCAGCATTTAGGGCTGGCCCGCAGCGTTCACCCCGTCCTCCCATGCACCCACCCCGTAGACGCTGGACATGCTTCCGCGGTACACGCGCTTGCTGATGTCGTAGTCCTCCAGCCGCCACTCGGGGCGCAGCATGGCCGGCGGCGCGGCGGTGGACACGCAGAGCAGCTCGCTGGTGGGGGCCGGTAGGGGCCGGTAGGGGCCGGTAGGGGCAGGGTGGGGTAACAAATTGGCGAGAGCATGTGTTGCCGTGTGAATAGCAGACCGCAGAGCGCAGGGTGAGGCAGGGCCGGGGAGGCGGAGGGAGGGCGCGCAGTGTAGGGTGGGCGGAGCGTTGATGGAGCGCAAGCCGGGGGGCGCCGGGGAAACCTGCGCGATGTGGTTGTCGTACCTGTCGTACATGAGCGCTTGGGCATCCACGTGGCCCGCCGCCAGCAAATCTGACACGCGCACCGGTGGCGAGCTGAGCAGCGCCTGCCGGCGGCCGTTGGCGGCGGCGGCGGCGGCAGGCGGAGGAGCCGCCGCACCCTGGATCTTCGCCGCGGTGCCGCCGGCGCCATTGCCCGCAGCTCCGGCCCAAGCCGGTCCCGCCGCTGCGGCTGGGCAAGTGTGATCCAGCAGCTCCGGCACGCTGGCGGATTGCCGGACGGAGCCGGACGGAGCGGGGCTGGCAGGGGCGGCAATGCTGACGCGGCAGTGGAGGGCGTCGCGGGGGCCGCCGTCTGGCGAGCCAACGGCGAGAGGCACAAGCTGCGCGACGGCCGAGCAGAATGGCGAGGCGACGGCGGCCTCACTTGAGGCGCTGGTGCGTGCCTGGCTGTGGTCACGCGCGTGGGCAGATAGCTGGGGTGGCGTGGTTGGTGGTCGCGGCGGCGAGGGCAGGTCCGGCACACGCTGGAGTTTGGGCTTGGCGCCCGGCAGCTGTTGGAGGAGCGCGGAGAGCAGCGAGCGCGGCTTGGAAGGCGCGATGACGTCCTCCGCGCCTCCTGGGTGCTGCTTTAGGTTAGCGCGACCGAATATGTTAGCGACTACTCGCGGCGTCTCGCACGGCGACGACACCTCGAGCGAACCGATGGTCTCTGGGCAGCTTCGCTGTTTGCCCAGCGACAGCTCCGACGACGCTTCGCAACCATCACTCCGCGATTTTGTGAAGCGCACTGTGTCGAGAGCACCGAAGGCGCGCCAGAGCTTCAACTTTCGACTGATGCTCGTCACACGATGGTTGCCGCCGCTCTCAATGCTATAAGTTCTGCCGAGGGCATCGGGTTGAATCGGCTGCATAGTGATGCTGCGCTTGTTGCTGCACGAACACGAAAGGGCAAAGCCCGGCTTGAAAGCGTCTCGACAGAGTCGCGGAGGGCGTGCAAGCTTGTAGAGCGTCTCGTGTAAAGTGATCGTCAACACAGAGTGCCCTGCACCGCCCCTGTAGCGCGTGGCGCGTGAGGCAAGCCAGTGCGCATGTTAGGCCTGTGCGTACGGTGGGGACCCTTCGGACGCTTTGAGGCAACCCGTGGTTTCGCTCGCTCGTGCTGCGCGTCCATAACCATTATAAACACGCTGTCCTTACCTATTCAATACGTCGTTGCGGGCGGGGTGGGCTGTAGAAACCAAGAGGCCAAGAAGGCGCATTTGTTACCTCTTGGTTGCATCAGATAGCAACTACGCCAGTACTCGCAGACCTTCGCAGACTGGATTGGAAGCCCTGACCATTAACTGAGGGTCCCTAAGATGTAACTGCTCGTCCGTAGCTAGGGCTTGCTGCCTTGCGCAGTCCCCGCAGCCAGTCCCCTTCCAGCGAGCGCATGAAGACGTGGTCTTATGTCACGTCACTGCAAGATAGCAGGGGTACGGAGCGGCCGCGGATCCAACCCCCCTGGAACCCTGGCTGCGGCGCCCCACGTCCCTTAAGCCTCGCCCGCAGCACGAAGTATCGTGCACCATGAGGGTGGGGAATGGAGTTGGTGGGCCGCCGTTGGGGCACCAAGCCAGAAAGCCGTAAAGATGTCACGGACATCTTGCTCCCCGTCCTGCCAAGGGCGCTCCATTCTTCTCGATTCGGGGCAAGTCATTGGGTGGCTGGGCGCCTGCCACCCAGGGGGCTCCCCTGCTGCCACCTGACAGGAAAGTAGGTAAGGAAAGAAAGTACTCCTCTTGTCGACGGAGTACCAGTGAAGGATCTTGCAGACCACAAGGGCACGGAGGAGAGCCTTCCACGCTGGTTGTCCATGGAATGCCTGGAGAGCCACAAGGAGCCTCCTGTACAACGCAGCACCTTCACAGGATCAGGAGGTAAAAACAGGTCAAGAACCTGTACCTGCAATCCTGCGACCCCGAAGGAGGTCTTGCTGCGAGGGGCTGGAGCAGGTGGAGCGGGTGCGTAAGCAGAACAGGGCGAGAATGACGTGATAGCTTCCGTAATAATATACGTACAAGCGAGCAAAAGGGGGGAAGCAAAGGTTACTGTGTATTGTAGGGGACGGGCGGGGAACGGGGACGGTGCGTGCCGGTGTCGCCGATGCTCTAAGAGACAGCAGGCGCCTCGCTTCACCTGCTCCTTACGAACTCATATCCACGAGTGATACGCTGTCTCAAAGCTTCAAGGCCTACTTTGGAGTTGCTAGCCACCATCCACAACCACTCCTCGCTTGCAGCTCAGCTAAACGAGCATAGCGTGTGCATCACAGAGATAGATAGCGCTGAGGTTAATCATACAGCGCCTGGGTGATAGGCTCACGACCACATTGTTCACCTGACAGCTTTTCTATAGCGACCATCCAAGCGCCTGGGTGACACGCGATGGCGGAGTCTCCTATCTACCCCTCGACAATTAGGTACCGCGACCGGCTCAAAGTGGCGTCCGACGACGCTTTCACTTATAACCGGTAGGCGCCGTGTGCGCGGCGCGCGTTGCTCATCACTACGACGTTAAGGCTAATCTGCACACAACGGTGATCCCTCGGGCCTCCCCAATTGCCCGGTTTCGGCCAACCCTCCATGTAGCGGCCATGTGCTGCGGCCTCCTGCCGTTCCCCCACTGCGCCGGTCATTGCTCCCCCGGTATCCGCCTAATCAAATGATTGCTGCCGCTCTCCTCGCTGTAATCCGCAGCCTTTACGCGTCGACACAAGGCAGCGACGTCTGGGCACGGCTGACCACCGATGCCAGCGTGCGGCAATCATCGGCTCGGTCCATACCACCGCACCGGGTGAGACCCGAGCGCAACAGAGTCAGCCTGCCACTACACCTGATGGCATGCTGAATCTGGCACAGCGTCCTACACGTGCTGCGGCGGGGCCCCGCCCCGCCCCGCCCTCCGGCCACCGACGCCCATATGCAACCACGCACCCAAATCCGGCTCTCCCCACACCGCGCCCGGCCGCCCCGCGCAGGACGGCGGAGCGCAAGTGCGGTACAGCTGGAAGAATAGCGGGTTCGACTCCAACACCAACCCAGCTGGTGCGTGCGGCGGCCGCCGGCAGCGTCAAGCCGTCGTCCTGTCTGCCAACGCCGGTCACGAGCGTTGCCTCGCGCACGTCGATCACCGCATGCCACCTCGCCTCACGCCTCCTCACGCCGACCCTCGTCACCCCGTCACCTGCCACCTGAGCGCACGCTCGCCCTGACACCGCTCGCCCCCATGGCTCCCCGTCTCTCGCAGTCTACACACACACCACCTTCAAGGCCGGCCAGTACGACTACGGAGTGCCCATCGAGGCGCAGCACCCCATCACCGCCACGCGCTTCAAGACGCAGCACCCGCTGGAGTTCATGACGCAGATCCGGCCCGCCACCGAGACCACCAACCAGGTGCGGTGCGAGCATGGCTGGACGCCAGTCCTCGTATCAGGTTCGATGAAATGATATGATATATTGGGCCGAATCGTCGATGTACCGGTCGTTTGGTGGCTGGATGCCGGTACCGAGACCACCATGCTGCCACCCTTGGCCCCCGGCACACGCCCATGCCTTGCCGCCCCGGCCGCCGGGCCCCTGCAGGCGATGCGCATGCTGGGCACCTACACCAGCGACCTGGGCCACGCGGAGCGGCTGCGCATCTTCATCCCGCAGGCAGGGCGCTGCCGCACGCCCGCACGCAACTCGTACAGCTTTGATGCCTGCCAGATGCGTGATGCGTCACCCCTAGCAACACGCGCAGCAGCTGCGCGATGCCATGCCGTCATGACACCCCCACCTGACCAGCTGCCTCTGGGGCCCAGCCTCGCAGAGCCGGCCCTGCCCCCTCGCCCCTCGCCCCTCCTCCCGTCCGCAGGGCTGCCCCGGCGGCAAGCCCAGCTACCACCCCGACGTCAGCACGGGCGGCTTCGGGCTGCTGCCCACGCTGCCCCGCCGCGGGGGGCTCAGCGACAGCACGCTGCTGGAGGGAAGGAACCTCAAGTAGCCGCCCATCGAGGGACTGCTGGCTTCCACCGTGTTTTGGAGTTGGGGGGACGTCAGGAGCAGGAGGAACGGGGCGCCGGCCGGGGGCTAGCCGGGGTGTGGGCACGGGCCCCAGAGCGGGCATGGGCCCCCGCGCATGGGTGCGGGGCAGGCGTTGGGTTGGGCAGGCGGGCCGCGCAGGGCGCTGCTTTGCAGCAGGGCGAGGGGCAGGGGCAAAGCGGGCGGCAGCAGTCGCGACGCACCGCAAGGTGCGGTGGGGAGGGGCAGGTGGCGACGGCGGCGGGGCGAGTGCTGATGGGCGACTACCTGTGTGGGGGCTGTGTTCGTACATAGCGCAGGGTAGGGTTGCGGCGCGCCCGCGTCGCGGCAGGCGTGGGGACTCCTGAGCCGGCAGGTGTGGTGTGGTGGCGAGGTTCTAGGGCATGGCTGGGGAGGCCCGGCGTGAAGCGAGAGCTCGCGCGCGCTCGTGCCGAGGTCGGGGGTTTCCCAGGCGCGAGTCGAGAGGCGAGCAGCCGCAATGGCGCAAAGATGCAAGATGCATGGCAGCGTCCGTTCATGGGTTGCCAACCTGCGCCCGGCCCGCGCGCGGCCGTGCGGGTTCGGCTCGCGTCCATGTGCCTGGCCCAGCCGGAGCCGGCGCAGCTCCTGCAGGGCGTGTTTCGCGCTTCCAACGCACCCACCACGGGCTCTGCCCACCACGGGCTCTCGGGTCTCGAGTTGATCACTTGTAGTTGACCACAACGCAGCGCAAACAAGGACACACACAGCTCGCAATGAAAGAAGCGCCAGCGCCGCTGCGACTCACGCGCTGCGAGGCGCCGCGATGTCGCCTAGGCAGCAGCGCCAGCAAGGCGGCGCACAAGCAGTGGCACAGCCGCAGACACCATGCGAGCAGAGGCTGCCAATGCCAGGCCGGCAGCTCGGCGGACACGGCCGCGGCAGCGCTCCCTAACGGAACGCAGAGTGCCGGCAAGCGTCGCCGCCTTGCCTCGCCTCCCAACGCCAGCACCACATCCCGCAGCAACTAGCCGCAGCACCGCCCAGACAGCGCTCGCGGACTCCGGGCAAAGTCAGCTTTGTCACTTTGCCAGCACAGATAACGTTGGCGCAAAGCACATGCACACGGCAGGCATCGCCAGGGGTAACAAACCATGCCAGCACAGCACATGCGCCCTTCGTCGCCTTCCAGCATCCGACCGCGCGGCCATGGCGGCCTGCGCCGTCGGGCTGGGGCTCTACTGTCGTAGCTGAGTCATCATCGCACATGCAGTACCGTGTAGCTTTGGGTTGTGGCATCCTCTTGAGCACTTTGAGCAACGACGACCCACCAACACGACGACAGAGGCCACGAGGTCACATGAATACGCACGGACGGCAACAAGCCCCCGGCGCACAATGCACGAGCGTCCAGCAGGCGGCAGGCGACAGGCGCCTGAGCGCATGATCAGCGACAACTGTGTGGTTGAAGCATAAAATACCGGAGGCCTTCATCGACGAAAGCTGGCAGGGCTTACGAAAAACACAACGACTAGCCAAAGCGACATTAGTAGCATTTTAGTTAACGTCGCGGGCCCAACCACGCACTCGGCCGGGAGCAACCCGCACAGCGCAAGCGCTCAAGGGGCACGCCCCACGGGCGTGGCCACCTGTACCTCCGTGCCTCAATGCGCTGGCGGCCTCCGCGCCGCCGCAAACTTGAGGCACGTGAACACGCGCGGGGCGCGTTACTTGAACTCATAGACGAGCGCACGCGTCCCAAGCCGGCACGCCGACTCAATCCGCGCCGCCACAATCCGCACGGGCGCAGCTCGACGCCATAAAGAAAACCCAAACATCCGTCCGCGCTGCTGCCTGCCGGGCGTGGCGGGCGCAGCGGCTCTGCGCTACGAGACCGTGCCCAGCAGCGAGTCCTGCGCCTGCGTCAGCCGCAGCTTGGGCGCCGCGCCGGACTGCACGGTCTGGCTTCTGGCCGAGAGGGGCGGCGAGTTGCCTGGTCCGGACGGCAGCGGCAGCGGCAGCGTAGACAAGCTGCGGCACCGGTGGGACCCAGGAAGGCGGCAGGCGGGCGGCCGTCAGGGCAGCAGCCGGGGGCCTAGGCGGCAGATGCCGCTCCACGCTTGACCGCGTCGGGGCCAGGCCGAGTGGAAGCAAAGCATTGCGAAGCGCGCACAGAGCTGCGCAAGAGCGGACGGGGTTGGGTGGCACTCACGTTCCAAGCAGCGCGGCGCGCTGCTGCCGTCCTCGCCGGCCCCTGTCGGCGCCCTCCGACCGGGTGCACCACATGAATGTCTCCATGCGGCCCTTGCCCTTGACCTCCACGCCGCCCGTGGCCTGCCAGCCCTCGTCGTCCTCGGTCGGCGGCAGCAGCGCGCGGGTGGTGGAGGAGACGTGGATGGCGCCGGGGCGGCCGGTGCTCTCCTGCGGCGTGCAGAGCGGCGGGACAGCTGACAGGCTGCGGCGGCGGCAGAGGCGGAGGCAGAGCGCGTGGGTGCTGGCGGACAGGAGGCTTCCTCCGCGCGGCCCCGTTGGAGGTGGGACCCCTCAGGCCGCACCATGCGGCTGGCGGTGTTGATGGTATCGCCTGGAGCGAGGAGTGGGCAGAGTCCGTTTTCGCACGAGGAGGTGGCGTCAGCTGGGAAACGTTGCTGCCATGGCTTCCTGAGCAGACGCTGCCTCACTCAAGCGCCCTGTGCAACGCCGCCGTGCCTGCGGCTGCGGCGCCGCCCTCCACCGGCCCCGGGCCACCCACCAAAAAGGCAGAAGCGCGGCATCTTGAGTCCCACCACACCGCTGGTGGCGGGGCCGCTGTGGATGCCCACGCGGACCTGGCGCCGCGAGGGGGCGCCGACAAGAGGCAAGCACGTCATGGCCGACCGCGAGTGACCAAGAGGCGCTGCGGGCCGCCACGCGCAGCCACTGCCCAGCCCCCTGCCGTGTCTGACTCCCAGCCCGCCCGCCTAGCATCGTCCGTTCGTCCCACCTGCACCGGCTGGCCCGTGCTGGGCAGCGCCACCTTGGCCGCCTCCTCCAGCATGGCCCTCGCAAACGACACCACCCGCATGGCGTGCAGAGGGTCGCTGTTGCCCTCGGCCCGCACCGCACGGCCGTAGCCGTCCTCGTCGCGGGACACCAGGCCGCCGGCCAGCATGTAGCAGTCGCCTGGAAACGGAGGCCGGGCGGGTGGCGGGGCAGTCTGGGGCAGAAGCTCCG
>BDDC01000307.1:60690-75045 GCA_001662425.1 Chlamydomonas sphaeroides | reverse complement strand
GCCAGCAGCTCGGACGCGTCAAGGGCCCCGCCCGGGGCGGCCGCACAGCTGCCGCGCTCCGCCGCCTCGAGCGCCGACAGCAGCAGCCGCACGGCCGGCGACTCACGCCGCCAGGCCGCAAGCTCCGCCGCCTCGGATGTGCTGGCCGCCGGCCGCTGCGCCAGGGCGTGAAGGCGCTGCGCGATCTCCACAAACTGCTCCGGGGCGCCGAACGCTTCCGTGAACACTCCCACGGGCAGCGGCTGCAGCACCAGCCAGCGAGCCTGCTCCTTCTCCGCCTCTGCGCCGCTCAGCCCCGCCGCGGCGATGGCCGCCGCGACCTCGGCCCGGACGGCGGGCGTCAGCGCGCTGCAGCCGGCGGGGTCGATGGCTAGCACGCGCAGGGCGGCATCCACGACGTCGTTGTCAAACTTATCGTCCGTGTAGACCACGCCCGCCTCCTCCTTGGCGGCCAGCTGCCAGGCCTTGCGCCGCAGCAGAGACAGCACATCGCGCCACGCCACGCAGGGGCCGGCGGCAGCCGAGCGACTGCTGGCATCGCCAAACAGCCCCCCCGCCAGGCCCTGCGCGATATCGAGCAGCAGCTCCCGCAGGCTGCCGTGCTCCGCCCAGGGGGAGTACGACACAAGCCGCAGCCAGCCGTGCGGGCCTGGGCAGGCCTCCACGGCCCACGCCAGGCAGCAGCTGAGGTGGGCCTCGGCCGCAGCGGCGCCGCCTGGGCCGGCGGCCATGGCGGCTCGCTGCACCTCCTCCGCATGCAGGTCGGCGCAGGCGGGCGCAAGAGCCTGCCGCAGCTGGGCCTCGCTCAGGACCGCCGCCTGCGCCTGCGTGAGGTCGAGGTGGTGGACCTTGCGGGCCACCTCCACAGGCGCCCAGGGGCGGCCGGTGAGGGCCGAGGCATAGCACAGCGAGCCGCGCTGGACCAGGCGGAGCGGCAGGCCGCAGCGGGGCAGCTTGACGGTGCTGGCGTGGATGGCCTCGCGCAGCGTGAAGCTGGTCTTGAGGGTCCGGCTGGCGCTGAGCGGCTGGAGCTGCACTCCGCTGATGTCGCGGACGAGGGCCTCGATCCGGGCCAGAGCCGACGACGGCGCGACGGCAGCAGCAGCGGAGGCGGCGGCCGCAGGAGCGGGCGACGGCTGGGGCCTGGCCTGGCCGCGGCCGCGGTGGCTCCAGCAGCGGCGCTGCTGCTGGGTCGCGGCCGCCGGCTGCTTGGACGGCGGAGCGGTGGGAGCGGCCAGGGCGGCGGTGGCGGCGGCCAGGGCAGCGGTGACGTCGAGGGACGGGGTGAAGGAAGCGCGGCGGCGTGGCTGCGGCCGGGGACCGTTGGCGGGGTAGGTGGAAGGGGAGGCCTTGGCGGCGGTGGCGGTCTTGAGGCCGGCCAGGGCGGCGGTGGCTGCCGCGGCGGCGCGCGCGTAGAGCTCATCCTGGCTGGTCCTACGGGCGAATTGTCGGGGGCAGCACGGGAAAGGGATGTGGGTCAGAAAGATGTGGGTCGGGGGCGGGCACAGAATGGCACGGCGGCACGGTTCGCATCCCGTGGCTGCCTTCCCTGCCCCACACCCGCGGCCTTGTTGCTTACTTGCAGGGGCGGAAGGGCGAGCGCTCGCCATCGTACGGCCTCGGCTTGACCGGGGCGGGGAACGCCCCGGTCCCGACGTCAGAGCAGCAGGACGCGTGCTCGCCTGTGAAGCAGCTGGCGACATCGGTGCTGCTGCCGGTGAAGGAGGCAGTGGGGCTGCTGGCATTGGAGCTGCAGTCGTCGCTGGCGGAGGAGGGCTTGGAGGAGGAGAAGGAGGCGCGCGACGCGGCCTGCGGGGAAGGGAGGAGAGGAGGCTCAGCGCGGAGGAATGGAACGTGCAGAGGAGCGGCACGCTTGCATCGTGAAAGGTGCTGGCGGCGTCTGCTGCCACGAGCGAAAGAGGTCAGAGCGCTGCGCGTGCGAACGCTGGGTTGGCCCACCGCGATGAGCAGGCGACGCCTCGCGGCGCCAAGCACTTGCAAGCCCGACCCCTGTCTGTCCCACCTGGCCCTGCTTGCTGGGCGTGCTGCCTAGCGTCTTGATGATCTCATCGACCAAGGCCAGCTTCACGAGCCGGACGGCCCTGCAAAGGAAGGGCGAGCGGGAGGCGCCGGGTCAGCGAGCGCGCACCCAGTTCGATGGGCAGCGCCAGAGTGAGCCTAGCCGCCCCTGAGCTGCGCGGCGAAGCGGTGTGAGCGGGCTGCGAGCGCCGCTCAAGCGCGCAGGCCAGTTCGCTATTGGGCGCACAGAGAGCGAGCTCGGCAGGGTGACCCAGAGGGCTGCCGACCCCATTTACCTCCCGGCCTACTCGCTTAGCACCCCTAACGCTGCCAGCACCGCCCAGAGCGCGCAGGGAGCTGCGCCCAAAGAGCCGGGCCTCGGTTCGCAGCCCAACCGGGACCCAGTCTGCGCGCAGCGACTCACCGCCTGCTGGCCATCTCAGCCTTGTGCGCAGCAGCTCCGCGGCGTGTGCGGGCCATCTTGAGACTTTAGGAGTGCTTAGAACTTGAGGTTGACAAAGCAGTCTTCTGGAAACTAGGGCTCGGCTGGGAGAGCGGTGAGCTGGTTCGAACAGAGCGCGTGCTGGATCAAGCTTTGGCATGTAGAATGGGCGAGGCCGCCCAAGCTCCGACGCCAAGGCCGGAAAGGGGTGCCGTACGGTTGGAAGTAACGCGGAATGGCCGCCGCTACTAGGCCTTACGAAGCTTCTTGTCACAAGCGCTGCAACAGAGAGGCCAGGCACGCTGCAATGGCGCAGGTTGAGTAGCGGAATGCAGGGTGTGTCCTGAAGAGAAGGCCGCTGCGCACATCCTGGTCGCTTTTTGCCCGTGGACCCACAGCATTCCTCGCACCTGCGGCCACAGAAAAGGCAGCATGGAGAAGAACATGACGAGGGGGCAGGCTGATCTGATTTGGCATATAAAGGCAGCAGCGAAAACCGTCGACGTCCCCAGGCGTCCGCGAGGCTGCGCTGGTGCGGCACAAGGGCCTGTGCCCGCTGCTGCCCTCTGCTGCGGGTCTCCGGGAGCCCTCCATGAAACGGGGCCCCAGTCGGCAGCAGAGGCTCGGATACTGGGTGCTGCGAGCTCACCCTGGCGACTTGAAGACATCAGGTCCTCGCGGCGCAGGGCGCCCTAGATGCCGTAGATGCTGTATGCGGGAGGGTCCAGACGCCCCACAGCAGCGACTCGTCGTCAGGGCTTCAAGGGCGCAGGCCGCCCCAGATTCGGAGGGGCCGCCATGGCTGCCGGCTCCGCCAGCCACCGCCGGCCGCCGCGCGGCGCCGCTGCCGCCCAAGCCGCCTGATCCCCACTTCCCAACCGGCGCCCGCGCCGAGGGGGCCCGTCGGGAACAGGTGCTACGGCTGAACTGCTCCAAAGATTGCCGCGTCCAGCACACCCCTGCCCGTTTAGGCCGGGTGATGCGCGGCGCGGCATGTGCCCCCGCAGGTCCTTGGAGCCGGGGCTGCTGCTCCGCTCCGGTGGTTGCGCAGGGGGAGGAGCAGCGCTGTGCGGTGGCTCGTCGCGAGGCCTGGGGTTGGCGCGGGCGGGTTGTGGAAGGCGGGTGGGCAGCGGCGAGTGGGGTCCGGAGCGCGGGCGTCATCGAGCGAGCGATGGCCGGGCGCGCAGCATGCGGGTCATGTGGGTCGGAGGGAGGCTAGAGGCGTGTACTACCGGTATGTGGGTCGGGAGCAGACGACTCAAGCGGTGCAGACGGTTGCAGCGGCTTGGCGGCGTGGATGGCGGTGGCGGCGGCGGCTGTGGGGTACAGCGGTGACGCCAGCGCACACTGCTGCATGGCACCCCAGCACCAGCCCCCGCGGTGCAGACGGTTGCAGCGGCTTGGCGGCGTGGATGGCGGTGGCGGCGGCGGCTGTGGGGTACAGCGGTGACGCCAGCGCACACTGCTGCATGGCACCCCAGCACCAGCCCCCGCACACCGCAACTCCCTCGCGTTTGCGCCGCCCGCAGCGCCGACACAGCGGTCATCCCTGCGCTCACCGGCCCTGACCCCGGCTCGCGTCAGTGGGTCGCGTGGGCGCTGGCTGGCCAGCAGGCGACACGCAGCGGCTGCCATCTGGCCCGGCGGCGGTACGTGACAGCTGTGAGGGTCGGGGAGCAGCAACGGTGGGAAAGATTGGCGGCGGCAGGTCAGCGGTGGCGGCGTGGGGGAAGAGCTGGGCAGCGGGCAAGCGCTGGAGCAGGGGCAAGCGTAGCAACGGCGCCGGCCCGGCGGGGCGGAGAAGCAGCCCAAAGAACTACGCCCAAGGCCCGGGGCACGCAGTGTTCGCGAAAGCGCCAAAGTGGCGGCTGCTAACGGCGCCGACGGCTAGATCGCGCAGGCCAGCGCAGGCCGGCACCTGCCGGGGCCGACGCCAGTAGGGCCTCACGGTCCACGCACTCACTCACTGCTGTGGTTAGATCACCGACCTCCAGCGGGACCAGTCCTGGCGCTGACTGGCTTCGGGACAGGGGACACGCAGGGCTGCGAAGCTGGTCGCCACGCGTCGGACGCGCTTGAAAGCCATCAAGCTTCTGCCATCGGCAGTCAATGTAACGCGTGCATGAGCAGTGTGCGCGCTAATTCCTCGTCGACCAGGTCATGCGGCAACAAATCTTGCGTTACCGCGAACAAGGAGGCTATATGTACCAGTAGCTTGGTTGTCTTGGAGTGAAGCCGTTAGTGGCGTCGTTAGTAAAGCCGGTGGCTTTGAACGTCTTTGAACTCGCCACGGCGACAGCCCTGGCGACAGCCAACGCTCGCTGTACCCCTCGCCAAACCCCGGAGCCGTCCTGGACGTTGGAGCCGGCTGCCCCTACGTGCACCAACCTACATCCTGGACTACACCGACATTTCCTGAGCGGCATACGTTATGAGTGGCACGGCGACCGCGACACGCGGCGCATGCGATGGCATCGATTACCGGCCGCGTTGGCACTGCCGTGTTGCCACACCTGGTTGCCACCGCCGAAGGCGCTGCCTCGACACGTGCCCCCAGCTGCTTGCACTTGTTGCGTCTCTGCTGGCATCATTCCTTCACTAGTTTCCCGTCAATCGAGTCCAAGCACGCCCGAGCCCAGGCCGAGCCCAAGCGCACGGCAGCACACCTCCTGTCTGCGGCAGCCCGGACTGGGCAGCCCGGACCGGGCCGAGCAACTGCGGCGGGGGGCCGCTCTCGGGGCCGCGGGACGCGCTTGCTGCTCGGGGGTTGGTTGCGCTTGACACGCACGGCCTGTCTGCGGCAGCCCGCTGGCTGCGGTGCTGCGGCCATGCAAGCGGCTCAGGCAGGGATGGCGCGGGGGTCGGGGAGAGACCGCGATGGTGGTCAGTGCGATGGTGGTCAGTGTGATCAAGATGCATTATTGAAAGGCGACCGCCTGTTGACGCTCTGAGCGCTGCTCCATGCTATATAAGCAGCTGCCGTGCTGCGGCTGTAGGGGAGGCTCCCTGGGGGGAGGCCCGCGCGGTCGAGGCCGGCGAGGCGGGCGGATGCAATGGCCCCTGGCTGGTTGCAATGGCCGGCAGTTGTATGCGCCAGGACCCGCCGCACCCGAGAAGGAGGGCCAGGGGGGAAGAACGCGGCCACGCACGTAACAATGCGACACACGCCGCCGCCAGGAGCCGGGCAGGGCACGCTCCCCGTCAGCCCCCGGCCGCCGCAGCCACAACGCCATGCCCCAAACAAAACAGGACGCAGCAGAAACACACACACACGCACACACACACAGATGCCCACACAGAAAGGCGTGCAGTGCTCAGTTAGGGGTGCGTGGGCGATAAACACACCAAGGGGGCCGGCCCGCACGGGCCCGGGCCGTCAGTGCGATTGCCCGCAGTGCAGTGCACAACCAGGACAGCCGTGACGAGGGCCGTGACGAGGGCCCCGCCGTACATGCCGTACATGACGGCAGATCACACCTCTAAACGCCCCGGCATGACCAGGGAATGCGGCTCGCATCCAAGCCGCCGCCATGACGGCAGAAGCCCTACCGCAGGCAGGCAGGCAGCGACTGCCACCGAAGAATGATGGAATCACCGCGACAGCACGGCAAGCCCCGCAGCAACAAACACCCTTACGCGGCGCGCCCGGCGCCCGAGGCAGCCCCACGCCCCGTGCACGGCCGGGGCGGCTAGGGAGCGAGCCGGGCCCGGGCACCCGCGGCCGCACGCGCCAACACGCACCAAAACCCCCAAACAGGCATCACTTGTTGATGCCGCTTATCGCTCAAACACGGCACGCAACAGCCGGTCGACGCAATTTTCATCGCCAGAAGCAGGAGCAGCGTGGCGGCAGCCATCGACATTGGCCGCAGCGACGCGCATTTGCCGCATCGTTGTCAATGAGCGCAGCAGCCCGCGGCATTCGCAGGCGTGCGCAGCGTACATTGCGTTGCCCGCGGCAGCCGTCAGCATTCGCTGCGCCGCCGACCACAGTCGACAGCGCCACCCGTTCGTCATCGATCTGCCACCAGACACCCTCGCAACACCACGCGCGCGTGACGCAGAGGGAGCCAACGCGGGGTCAGACCGCACGTTCGACGTACGTTCGTGTCCGCAGTGCAGACCCCAGTAAGGGCCTGCAAGCGGCTCGGCGACGCCATGGCGGCATCATAGAATGGCAGATAATAGCAGAAAAGATACGATCTGCCGCTAATCCAAGAGCTCAAGACCAAGCAGCCCGGCTGCAACCAGCAGCACGTGGCGCGGCCCTGCTTCCCTGCCATGCCTCCCAGCGGTGCATTGGCAGACGCGCCCAAGCGCAGCATTCGCTGCATAGGCCACTGAAACCGCCACCACCACCACATAGCGCACGCAGCAATTGGCGCGAGCGCCCACGGAGCTCTGCGCCCAACGCGCAACGCCGAGCTCAGCTTCGCTCGGCTCGCCGACTCCGTCCCCGTGTGGCGCGGACGGACGCACACATGTACAACCTCCCTCCCACACAGACGACACAGACACATCCGCGATACTAAGGTGCGCCGCCTGCGCACCCCCGACACGGCACCCTGCCCCTACCTCGAGCTGGCCCCGGGCCCAAGCCCCGGCAGCAGCGCCCGGCCGCCCGCTGATGGCCCCAGCCAGCACCCGCCTCGCAGCTGCCTTATCTTTCGCTGTCTGGCGGGCAGAGCCACCGACAGCACCCCTCGCTTCAGCAGTGATGTAACCCTCAGGTCCAAGTGTCACACCGTGCCGACCCGTTTCCGACCATGCAGCCCAGCGCGCTGCCCTCGACCCTGCTGCAATTCAGCCTCCCGCCAACCAGCTCGCCCCGCGACCGCATCCGCGCCGCCGCCGCCGCGCGCCGCAGGCCTCGCGCCTGCCTGCCTGCCCTGCAGCTCCCCTTCCTCTCCTCTCCCTCCACCTTGAGCCAGTGAGGGTCACGCACCAGGTCGGGTGCACAGCAGCGCCGCCCCAGGGCAACGCCAAACACGCACACACACGCGTGCTGTGCCGCGTGTGGGGTTCTGTTCTACCTAACACATGGAAACACCACGGGGGGTGTTGCTAATTGTTACCGATGAATGACCACACATACTGCGGTGCACCCACGGACGCGGACGCAGCGCTCGAGGCGAGCAGCATGGGGCTCTGCGGTACCAACAGCGCGCGTCGCCGACTGCAGCCCGCTGCCGTTTAGGCGCTCGATCTCCGATCAAGCCAGTAAATGAATTCGGGGCCCGCCTCGGCCGTACCCGCACCGAGAGCAGAGCCCAGTCAAGGAAACCCACGCACAATCACGACAGCAAAGGAGCTACCCGGTAACCCACGCGCACGCCGGCACAGACGCGACTTCACAGCAGTCCAGCTGCACGTCTGCCTTTATGAAACGAATCTCTTGCCCATCAGGTACTCGCAGCCCCGCGGCCCTCGGCACCTCGGCCCACGAGCTCAATACAGTGCTCGCGCGCCTGGTGCCGGGGTGGGTGGGCGCATGGTCGTGACACGCGCGCTTCGGCCCCTGCCTCTGCGCTTTCTTTCCCGGCCGCTCCCCCTGCATTCATTGCGCGCCTCTCTTTCTCTCTCTGCCTGCGCCACACATCAGCGCGGCATGCAGTGCCACACAGCAACACGGCCGCCAGCTCAGCAGCTGCCAAGCGCCCAGCTCAGGAGCGGCCGTGCGAGCCCCTCCCCAAAACCCCGCCCAGCCCTCACTCTCTCAGCATTCCCCAACCCGGCGGCCGGCACCGCGCCAGGTGCCGCCTCGGCCGCAGGCCTGCGCCGCCTGCTGCAGGCCCACCGGGGGACTGCACGGCCAGGCCGGGCCTCGCCCATCCCCTTACTTGTCGCGCCAAGGCGAGCGCCAAGGCGTCCACACCCGCACACCGCTTGCCGCCGCCGCCCCCACCGGCGCCTCGCCGCCCTCAGCACGGCGCCGCCAGCAGCTCCAGCGCCTCGGCCGTCTGGCGCCGCAGCAGCTCCGCCAGCACGCCCGCGGCCGCCGCCAGCCCCGGCCGGCGGCAGGCGCTGGTGGCCGTGAGCGCCTCGCCCAGCTTGACCAGCCCCTCGTCCGCGTCCACGGGCCAGCGCAGCGACGGCTCCAGGCCCGTGGCCTTGGCGACCAGGATCTGCGGGCAGGGGCAGCGGCCGGGCCACGTCGCACAACGGCGTACGGTGTACGGCATGTCGTGCAGCTGCAGGCCCGGGCGTTTGGCTGCGGCCTCTCAGGCACATGCGCTAGCTGTCGCGGGGCAGCTTGCTCGCTGTGCATGGCGTGATGCGTGCGACGCTGTGATGCATCGTGCGCTGTGCTGTGTTCGTTGTGTGGACCCGCCGCTCGGCCGCCTGTCCCACCTGTGCTGGGTGCAGGTCGTAGTGCGGAGCGCGGCCCGTGAGCAGCTGCCACAGCAGGCAGCCTGAAGTTGGGGCGGGCGGCCAGGGGGCAGCAGGACGAGGGGGACCAGGAGGACAGCGAGGACGTGAGCGCGTGAGCACGGGCGGTGCAGGGGGGCTGAGGGGCTGTCGCGGCCCTCTGGGGCGAGCGAGGCTGCGGCGCCGGCCGTACCCACGGCCAAGAGCCGATCCAGGGCCACCCACCGAATGAATAGGCGTTGGCAGCGGGCCCTGGGGGACACGCGCCGCCGCAGACACACAGATGCCGCGCCGGCTTGGACTGCGGCGGCGCCGGCGCCGTCGGCGGCCGGGGCGACACCGCCACGGGCGGCGCCCTGCGGTGCTGCTGCAGTAGCAGCGCCGGCGGCAGCTGCAGCGCGGACCCAGACATCGCCGACGGCGCCGCCACCGGCACCGGCACCGCCGCCGCCGCCGGCACGGGCGCGGACGCCGCGGCCGCCAGGCCAGCCAGCGGCAGCGGCGGCGCCGCGATGCTGCTGCTCCCCACCATGTCCTCCGCCACGATGATCATGTCCTCCATCATCGTCGACGCTGCCGCCTTGCCCACCGAGACAGCCACCGCCTCGCAGGCCGCACCTTCGGGAGTGGCCAGCGGCCCGGGGCCGCACGGCGCGTCGGCCGGTGACGGGTTGATGTCGGTTTCGTGCGTTGCGACGGACGCCATGCTGGCGTCGTGCGCGACTGTGGCGGTGGAATTATTACCCCAGGTGCTGTCCGTACGTTCCGAGACGCCGCTGTCGTACGGATGAGCCGCCAGCGTGCTGCCGCAGCGCTCGCAGGCGGCGGCGGCGCCGGTGGGAGTGGCGGCCGAGCTCGCCGGCAGCTCGCCAGCGGCGGCGGCGCTGGCGGCGGCGGCGGCGACGCCGGTGGCGGCGGAGCTTGGCGGCAGCTCGCCGGCGACGACCTCGGGCGCCACGAACGCCAGCGCGCCCCAGGCGGCGGTGTTGCTGCTAGAGAAAAGCGAGCGGCTGCTCGGGGGAGCGCTGCTGAGGCCGCGAGCGTTGGCTGGGGCGGTGCCGCCGGCGCAGGCGCAGGACAGGACGCCCGCAGCGGTCTGGGGCCGCGGCGGCGCCGCCGCCTGCGCCGTCGCGAGCACGTGCGGTGCGATGCGGCAGCTCACGCGGCCCAGCGGCGCAGCGGCGACGCACGCTTCGAGCGCGGCGGCGTCGCCGTCGGCCGGGGCGGCGGGGCCGTCGGTGCGGCAGCAGGTGAGGGCGGTGGGGTCGAGTCGGGGCAGGAAGAGCCCGGCCTCGTGGACCTCGGCCAGGGCCTGAGGGAGGTGGATGCGTTACGAAGGGCGCGCAGCAGCGGGTTCCGCAGGGCAGCCGGTGGGTGCAGGCCAGAGGTCGACGAGCCGCGTAAGCAACGTGCCACTTGCAGTCCCGAGCACGGAATGATGTTGTTAGAAGAGGTGCGTGGTCGTGCTCTAGCTGCCGCGCTGGGCAGGCGAGACACGCGTGCCACCAACCGCACCTGAGCAACGTCCAGCGCGCAGCGCAGCGTGGCGATCTGCGCTGCCCTCCTCATAAGCTGCCGCCGCGGCCCGCTGCTGCTCTGCGCCGCGGCGCCGCCGCCGCCCGCCGCCGCCGCCGCAAAGGAGCCGCTGTCGGCAGGGCCCCAGCCCGCCGCCAGGGCGGCGGCGCCGCCGCGGAGGCCGCGCCGCGAAACGCTGGCCGCCGGCGTCGCCGGCTCCGCGAGCGGGCTCCAGCCGTCAGCGTCGGCGGCGAACATGGAGGGCGCCGAGGAGAGCAGCGTGGACGCAGTCGCAGCAGCGGCAACATGCGCATGTGTGTCACGCGAGCTGGCGCGGCCGGTCTGCGGCAGCAGCGCCTGTTGCAGGGTGCCGCCGTCCAACCTGCAAGGCCACGCGACGCACGCAGGGTTTCGAGTGTGTCGGTTGATTGGGAACGGCGCCCGCCCCCGACGCGCCGCGCCGCGAAACCCTGTGCCGTACCGCGTACCGTGCCGTGCCGCAAAACCCGGTTTCACCCCATTGAAACCCCCGCTTACCACTGCGCGGTCACCACCACCAGCTCGTCGCCGGGCCGCGCCCCCATCGCCTCTAGCGCCATGAGCACCGCCTCGCGGCCCTCCCTTGCCGACATGCCGCCGGCCGTGGAGGCGGGCGGCGTGACGGCATGGTGGGCACCCACGTGCCCAGCCTCGAGGCTGGAGAAAAAGCGGCGGCCGACAGCAGGCGTGTTGGGGATGCTCGGCTCGCGGCCGCCGGCGGCCCGTGGGGCGAAGCTGCCGCTACATGAGGCTGCGGTGTTCGAGCGTGCGAGCTCGCCGGCGGCGGGGAGCTCGGGGAGCGGGGGGAGCGCGGGCGTGTCGGCGCCGGCTGGCGAAACGGGGGGCTCGGGGCCGCCTGCGAGGACGTGCAGCAGGCGTCGTGGCGCCGACGCTGCATGCGCGTCAAGGGCCGCGAGTGGCGCGCCAGCGTGTGCCTGGGGTAGGGACAGGGGAGGCACGGTTTTCTCATCTGCAAAAACGCCGCTCGGTGTTTTTGGCGAGCACGTGACGCCTAAGTAAAACACGTAACACATCGAACGTACCCGGCACTCCTTCCATGCCTCGGCGAGGTCATGCTCCGTCAGCAAAATGGAAGTGACCGCGAGGACGCCCAGGTGGGGTGCGAGGTTGCCGACGGCCCTTGCCGACGACGCCGCGGCACCAGCCTGTTGTATATGCAATAATTACGATGGTTAGGCGCGCAGCAGTTGGTGCCCGCTAGGCCTCACAGGTAGCTGTAATTGGTGCTCGTCGATGCAGCTCTCACCAAGAGGGTCACTGTAAGCGGCACGCCGGCAGCGCTTTTGACTTTGATTGTCAAATGCTCCTCCGCAGAGTCGAGGATGCGCAAAAACGTGTAGGTAGCAAGGAGTCCGGATAGCAACAATTCGCTCCCAGCGTCGCCTGCTGCATACTCCTCCGCTGTGTGCTGAGATATAATTGGCTCTGGGCACACTTTGCCCTGCGTGTTTAGCGAGAAGCTGACGGTCTTGTAGTCAGCTTCTTCGTGCACCCTTGCTGGGTCAACGCTCAGCTCCCTTAAGCTATCTGGGGGACTCGCATAGCAGCACAGCAGATTCTTGAGGCGTTGCATTGTCGTTGATGCAAATTTGCAGCGGTCAGTCATAATCAATCTCAGGGACAGTTCGGCATGCTGCCTTGGGCCAGTGGGCAGCGGTATGGGTGAGCAAGCAACGTGTGCATTGTGTGTACTGTGGTGTAGCTCATACGGTCAGTTGTCTGTTCGGTCGGCCGCCAAAACACGACGTCGTCACGACAGTTTCTGACCATGCGCACTCGACCCGATCTATCATCCTGAACACATAACATATAAAACTGGAAAGCCTTACCGATTACTGAGAGGGGCAGCGAAGTGGCCATGTTGTGTTGCGCCTATGACTAGTCCTGGCCCTTCTCCTCGTTTCCGGCTGCCAGCTTGCTCCTATACATAAAAGTGGCCACTTCATACGCTTGTGGCACTAAGTTGGCGGCCAGGCGCATGCTTGCTACATATTTGTCTCAACCAACGCTGCAAAACGCGCCCCCCTCGTTCCCACCGTTCCACGACCAAGTACGTCTGCGCGCTGAGCAGCCCATGACGCCGTGACTCGCACAAGTTCCCGATTACATCATCGCTTGAGGCGCCCGACCTGGTTGGAGGTTGTTGAGCGCATCCCCAAGCATCCCAGCTCAGTCCGCTGCGTCCAATGCCGCGACCGCTCTACATGACGGCGCACAGCCTGCAGCCCTTGCTCTGCACCTCCACCACCACCACCACGGGCCGGCCCGTGGCAGGCGGCGGGTCTTGCGCACCGCCCGGCCCTACTGCTGCCGCCGGCCCCCCTCCGCCCGCTGCCGAAGGCCCCCCGCCGCCCCCTTTCCCGCCCCCCGCCGCTTCCCCGCCGAACGCCGAGGAAGCGACCACCTGAGCCCGGGGCGTCGAAGGCTTCGACGGCGCCACCACCGGCGCCGCCGCGGCCAGCGACGCCGCACCGCCGCCCGACCCCGAGTGCGGTCCCGGCGCCGCCGCCGCCAGCATCACCGCCTGCACTGGCCCCGCCGACATCATCGGCGGCGGCGGCGGGGGCGGCGGCGGCTGCGGCTCTTGCCGCTTGGGCGCTGCGGCGGAGGCGGTGATGGCTGCCTTGGCAAAGATGTGGGCCGAGGGGCCGCCCGAACCGGCTGCCCGATCCAGCGCGCGCCGCCGCAGCTCCGAATGCAGCGAGTCCTCCAGAGCTTCCTGTTTGAAGGGCGGATGGGTCAGTGGGCGGGTTGTGATGGAGGCGGCATGGCTCGGCGCAGCGCACCCACACCAGCCGTCAGGGCCACACCAGCGCCGAGCGCCCCTTGCCAACATGCGGCTGGCGGGGACGCAGCGCCTGCCGTCGAGCCCGCACAGACAGGCAAGCCCCAAAAAGCCGCCGCCCGTTGCGGCGCACCCGCTCCGCCGCCAGCTGCTGCCGCCGCCGCGCCTCCGCCAGCCGCCGCCGCGCCGTCGCCAGGTCGTCTTCCCGCGCCAGCCACGGCTTGTCCTTGCCCTTGAGCCTGACGGGCCGATGGTGGTGAGGGAGCGCAGTGCGGGTTTGGGCGTGAGGGGGCTTCCGTGCAGGCCGCCGTGCAGGGCCTGACCTTGCCCTCTGCACTTATCCAGCACGGGTCGCACCCAGGCCTCCATATTAAGGGCCCCAAGCACCCCCGCCCAGCGTCACCCGCGCCTTGCCGGGTGCCGCCACCTCCAAACGCGGACCCCCACCCAGCCACACTCCCGCCGCCCACGCCCACCCAGCCCCCGCCATGCGCTCACCCGTTGCCGCACAGCGTGAGCTGCCGGTAGTAGGTCGTAAAGTCCTCCCAGGACATCCAGAACGATCCGTCCCGCCGCCCCGAGGTGCTTGGGCCCCAGCCGCCGCCGCCGCCCGCGCCCGGCAGCTCGGCCTCGCGCTGGTAGCCCAGACTCGCCGCCACCTGACGGCCCAGAGGAAGAGTTGAGGGGGTTAATTGCTGTCAGCATCCCAGCACGCACACCGCAGTGCTGGGGATGGGGGGCGCGTGCTGATCAGAGCGGCGTGCGACACCCCGCCCCCGATGGCCCCCCTCGCGGCCCCGGTCCTCAGTGCTCACCGCGGGGTGCTGGTCCCAGCGGCCGCTGCCATCGCTCCAATCGCCGCGCCACTCGTTCTGCGGGGGCGGCGCGGCAGCAACAGGTGAGGCCAGCGAGGGGGCGCGCCGCTAGCAAGCCAGCAGCCACCGATGTGCCGCTGCCGAGTCGTCGACAAACTACTTGGATGACATCTACAAACTCAACATGCAAGTGTGTGATCTCTGTGATACTTGATGTAGGTTCAGCACGGAACCGGGCAGCCCTAGCCGCGGAGGAGCCCCGCCAGGTGCTTGCAAGCTCAGCCACAAGCGCAGGCCACAAATGGCTCCACAGCTTAAGGGCATCCCACCGCGGCCCCCGGCCCGGCAAC
>BDDC01000307.1:39893-60319 GCA_001662425.1 Chlamydomonas sphaeroides | reverse complement strand
GGGGGGGGGGGGGGGGGGGGGAGACCGGACGGCACAGGACTGGGTGCGTAGCAGACCAAGACACAGCCCAGCTTATGCCACCGCTCCTGTGCTCAGCCGTCTGCCTTTGGAACCCCCCGCCCCCCAGCAAGCAGCACACGCCGTCGCCACCCGGGCTGCCTGGCCCCTGCTGCTGCCCGCGCCGCGCCGCGCCTCCTGCCCGCCAGCCCCGGCCCCCGGCCCCGGCCGCGCTCACCTTGACGAGCCGGACCGCTCTCCCCGCCAAGGCCGCGGGCGACGAGGTGGAGGGCACGTCGCTGCCGTCCGCCAGGCTGACGTGCCTGCGAAGGGGGCGAATGCATCAAAGGAAGTACGGATGAGTACGCAACCTTGAAGCCAGAAGCTCGGGCAAGGAGGCGGCAGGAGCGTCAAGCTGCCTCGAGCCCAACGGAACGGCCCATTCCGTGCCCCGCCCACACACGTACGCGCTCTGGCAGCCCCCTCCCTCTTGCCTCCCAGCCCCTTCACCCCCACCTCGCGTCCAGCACGCTGTACGTCCGCCCCTTGGCCAGGCCCGTCGTGTCGGACGCCACGTCGGCCTTGTCCGTCTCCGCAGCCACCAGGCATCCCAGCGGCAGCTGCGTCAGCAGCGTCTGCGGGGAGGGAGGGCGAGGAGCAACGGGCAGACGTCTCGACCGCCGAATGCGCGAGCATAGGGGGGCATGGATGGGGGGGGCATGGAGGGGGCGTGCTGGCTGGCTGTGGCCGCAAGCCGAGCAAGGCATCGCCGCCTTGATAGGATGGGGCCTGGGACATGGGACCCGTTCGCTGGGCTGCCGCCGACGGAACGTTGGGGCCCGTGTGCTCGCCCGCTGCCGGCCTGCCCTTGCCTCCCCAGCCCCACCCTGAACAGGTCGTCCGCCTCCAGCAGGCTCTTCTCGTCGCTGGCGTACTCGGCGCGGTACTGCGCGGGCTGCCGCTCCTGGAACACCAGCTCCAGGCGCCGCCAGCGCTGTGAAGTGGCAAGGTGGAACCGGGAGGGGGAGATGTGTTGGGGTTCGTGTCGGGGCTGGCCGCTCCTGGAGCACCAGCCGCAGTCTGGGGGCAATCCGCTTCCAACCCAGCTACAGCCCTGTTTCCCGCACCACGTGGCGCCTTCCGCCCGCCCACGTACCCGTCCCACCCCGCCGCGCCCTCACCTCCTTGCCGTCGTCCCACATGGCGAGGCAGGTGTACTCGCCCGTGAGGCAGGCCAGCGCCCAGCACACCTGGGGGCGCCGGGCAGGTTGACAGCGGCGCAGACGCATATGAGAAGCCGTCGGCGCACATACGCGGCACATGCTTCGTCCGTGAGGCCGATCCCCGTGCTGCCGCGAGTACGCTACGGTTTGTTACGGCACGCTCTCAGCCAACTACCTCATCCCTTCCGCAGCGCTGGCGGCCCAGGCGCCCCACCCGCCCCGGCCCACTTCGCCGGCGCACCTGCACACCCCACATTGAGACCTTGCTGTACGACTCCTGTACGGCAGAGGTTGGGGGACGGCGAGGACGGGTGGCAGGTTGAGGTTGGGGATGGGCAGGAGAGGTATCAACGGCAGGGGACATGCGGAAGGGCACACTCGCACGGACCTGCCTCTCCCACATGGCGGCGGCCTGGCCTGGCCTAGATTTGCCCCGGCTCGACTGCGCCCCATGTTGCCCGTTCCCCCACTTACCACCAGCCGCGCCACGGCCTTCTCCAGCAGCAGCACCCACACCTCGCTGCCCAGGATGCGGGTCTTGGAGATGGGGTTGCCGTTGAAGCAGGGGATCCTGAGGGCAGGGGCAGGAGCGAGGAAGGAGATGGGGGGGGCTCGGTGTGGTGGTAGAAGGGGCTAGAGAAAGCTAGCAACGGGGCTGCTCAACAAGGTGGCCCTGCGGGAAGCCCTGTGGGTAGCCCTGATGGTATCCCTGTAGGGGGGCAGCCCGGCCCCTGGCTCACCAGTCGTCAAAGGGCTTGATGCTGGCCACACCGGGCCGCATGGGGTCGTACAGCCGGACCTGGGGGAGGGCAGGCGGCACGGACAGCATAGGCGAGGGCGCGTTGCTGGGTACCGCCACCAGCAGCTGAAATGCACGGAGACCAGACTACACAGGACCGGATCGCCCTCCTGCCCAACGCAGCACCGGAGCTGCCCGCTGCGCCGTGCTGCCTGTGCTCCCGCACCTGGTAGGCTCCGTCGGGCCGGTACTCCTTGCCGCTCAGGAACATCTGCGGGGAGGGGCACGGGACGTGGGTAGGGCCCTGCACTGCCCTGCCGCCTCTGCTATGCGGTAGCGCGGTCCGGCCCGGCCCGGCCCGGCCCGGCCCGGCCCGGCCCGGCCCGGTCCTGCACAGCGCCAGGCGTGGCCTCTCTATCCCCAGCTCAGGTGTGTGCCCTTCCATCGTGGAGGGAAGGGGCCCATGCCCCCCTGTTGCCCCCCCCCTGGGCCGCACCTCCTCCACGGCCCCCGGCCGGTTGGCAAGGCAGGCCATGGCCACCATGAGGCCGCTGGTGCTGGTGGGGGCGAGGGGGCGGGGGCGGGGAGGGTAGAGCGGGTTGAGGGGTGTGTCCAGAAATAGGGGTGTGTTCAAGTGTTGTGTAGAACAGACGGTGTGCATGTGTCTGGGTATGCGCGCGTGTGAACGAAGGCGCGCCACGGCCACCATGGGGCCGCCGGTGCGGGCGGGGGAGGGAGGCGGTAAGGAGGTGTTGGCGCTGTGTGCACGGGTGCGTATCTGGGTGTGGGGGCCCCCGTGAAGGACGCCGAGGCAGAGGAGAGCTGACGCGTGTGCCAACGAGGATGCCCCCATGGACACTGCAGTACCATATGTGTGGCCATATCGCCCGACCCGTCGTCATTGTAGTCCTTGTGCCGCCCCCATGTCCATCCATCCCACTGCATGTGCCAACATGCCACAGCCCTGTCGCCTCACCCGCCGTCGATGTCATCTGGGTGCGTGCCTCCGCCCGTGAACAGCCGCAGCCCGCGGGTGCCCCTCCGGAACTGCTCCGGCGCGGCAATGTCCTTGAGCCGCAGCCTGGGGGGCAGGATGGGGGGCGGGCATGACGAGGCATGACGAGGCTAGATGGTCTCGGGTCAGGCGGGCCGGCAGGGGGCAAGGACAGTAGCGGCAGGGCAGGGAAGTGCTGGTGCCGTACACGGCTGCGGCCGCACGCGCGCAGCTCCCCAGCTCTGGCTCTGGCGCTCACCACTTGATGATGTCGTCCAGCGGCTGGCCCACCATGGGGCTGCCGTTGTAGATGAACTTGTAGTCGCCCAGGCTGCGGTGGTCGTGCGGGAAGGAGGGGTCCTGCGAGGAGGGGCCCGGGGCGGGAGGCGGTGCGTCTGGGTGCGGTGGAGCCAGGCCGTGGTCGTTGGGGAAGAAGGGGTCCGATGGTGCGGGTAGGGTGGGGCGGGTCAAGATGCAGGGCGGGGGCGTAAGGCTGCGGTGCGTCTGGGTTGCGGTTGGGGCGGGGTGGTTGGAATGTAGCGGGCAGCGCGATAGGGCAGCAGCGTGGAGGGGTTCCTGGTCGCTTCTGCAGACCTCACAGGGCCCCGCCGCATATTATGAAAACTAGCTGCCAGCTACCGTGCCCGGTTGCCGCACATCGATAGCTGACCGTATGACCACTCTCGGCATGCCGCATGCCGGTGGGCAACCACACAAGCACTACCTAACATAGCTTAGTCAACTACCGGTACCCAAAGTGCAATCTCGGGAGTGTAGCGCTCACGTTGAACACCTCCTGCCAGCCCGCCTGCTCGTCCTCCACATAGTCAAAGCCGTTGCTGCGAGGAGGGGCCAGGGAGGGGGCGCACGGGCCAGGGTCAGCGCCGAAGGTCAGACAACGACGGTTAGGGCCAGGCCTTAGCTCGGGTGCACTGCGGCGGCATAGGCAATGGTGCACGACCGCTATCGGCGCCTCACGCGCAGCAGAAGGTGACCTCCTTGAAGTGGTTGATGAAGTCCTTCATCTCCATCCTGGGGTGCGGAGAGGGCGGGGAGGCAGGCAATCGGGCGGGCGGTCAGCAGACGGCGCGCTCGGGCCGCCACCTTCGGGCGCCACGGACAGGCGTCTGCTGCCGGAGCAGGGGCGGCCCGATGGGCGCGGCCGTGTGCCCACCGCGCAGGCAGCGCAGCGCACGGTCTCAGAACACGCTTCCCCAGCCCCGGGGTGCGCACCAGAAGTAGCCGTCGGTGGCGGCGGGCCCCGTCACGGAGGCGGGCGGCGTGTAGCCCACGGCAGCCGCCACCTGTCGGCAGGGGGAGGGAGGGCTCTCAGGGCTATTTGAACCGAGCAGATCAACCCGACAACGGCCGCTGAGGCCCCTCCCCAGCTGTGGGTGCTTGGCCCACCGCTATGCATCCCACGGCAGGCGTCCGCGTCCTTGCTGCCCACCGCTAGCCACGCAGAGCTCGCGGCCACAGCCATTCGCCCACCCCACAGGAGGCAAGGAGGGGTTCCGCCAGCCACGGGCCCCTCGCCCTCTGCGCCACGCCCCTGACCCTCACCTCGGGGTGCTTGACCCACAGTGTGCTGCGGTCGCTCCAGTCGCCGCTCCACTCAATGCCGCCGCTGCCGTGCGGGTTGCGCACCTGCGGGGGATCGATCGCCGCGAACGTCGGTGAACACAAAACACAAGAAAGGGCAGCGTAGGCGTCACGGCTTCCGCCACATCCCAAGAAGACTTCCCTTGCCGCTGAACCTGAACCAACAGCACCTGCCCCCTCCTCTCCGCCTTCCCTCACCCTTCCGCCGCCTCCTCCTAACCTGCACCAGCAGCACCTGCCCCCGGCTGCTGGCCACGGCGTGCCCCTGCTCACCATACACACACGCCCTCCCCCCTTCCCTGTTCCCCGCCCTTCCCCGACCTCGCCTCCTCCTCACCTGCACCAGCAGCACCTGCCCCCGGCTGCTGGACACCGGCACCGCCGCCACCACGGTGTAGGCGTGGCCCCGCACCATGCCGTCCACCACCGCGTCGTCCTCGGTGCCCGTGGTGGCGGCTGCCACCAGGTTGCCCACAGCCAGGTGGTACGACATGGCCTGCGTACGGGCGGGGTGTACGGGTTGTGATGTACGGCAGGCACCCCGAGTTGCCCGCCGCCCTTTGCGGTTAAGATGCGTCCGCATGGGTTGACAGCACGGCGACCTGCACAAATCCGACAGCAACATAGCCCGCCGATTCCCCGCCGTGCCCCCTTGCGCCCCTGCACGCACCATGAACACCTCCTCGTGCCCGTAGTACTTGCTGTCGTCGTCCTCCGAGTACAGGTACATGTTGGCGCGGGTGAGCGGGCTGGGCCGCGAGCCGAACGCCACCACGCGCGCCTCCGCGGGCTGGGGCGGCGAGGGAAGGGGGCAACAGGTCTTGACGCACAGCGAGCGCACGTGAGCTGGACCCAGGCGACAGAGCGCATGGAGGGCCATGCCCCGCGGGCTGGCTGGCCATAGGCTGTGGCGTCCCGGGCGGCAGCAGGGCCCAGACCGGTTGGGGCGCGTGACGCCTCACCTTGGCCGCCAGCTCGGCTCGCAGCCAGCGCCAGTTTGCGGTGTCCGGCCCCGCGTCGCGGTTGCCCGAGTACTGGGGAGCCGGCAGCAGGAGGGCGGGCGGGCGGGCGGGCGGCGGCGGGGACAGCGTCGCAAGGGCGGCCGGACACACCCTGCAGGCTTACAGCGCCCTGCCTCCGTGGGCCCTGCTCCTGCTGCACAACAGCGCGCCCCGCCTTGCACACGACGCTGCTGGCCCAGCCGCCGACGCACCCGGCGCTCCAGCAGGAAGACGCACGTGTAGTGGCCTGCGGGGTGTAGACCGTGGGTGTAGACGGGCCGGGCATGCAGGCAGGCAGGAGGCCAGCATGTCACCGGCAGCGAGCGGCAGCCTGCGGTAGGGGCCCACAGCCGTGGCCCTGGCCCAAGAGCCCTGGCCTGTGGCTGCCCACTCCCCGGACCGTGGCGTGTGGCCCCACCCGTGAGCGTCTCCAGCGCCCAGGACGACACGCCGCCGTTGAGCAGGTGGTAGGAGCCAATGTACTTGGCCATGGCCTTCTCCTGCGGGCGCGTGGCGGCATGAGGACAGACGCCGTTTCATGCGGCATGCCGTATAATATGGTAGTCATTGGGCGCCAGGGGCCGCACCCACCACCATGGCAGACCTGGGCAGCCGCCGCGGTTGCGCAGCCAAGCTCTTTGCCGCCGGGCGTGGAGTGCCGCTATTTGCCCTTTCACCAACTGGCGTGCGAACACGACACAGCGCCTCCCTGAGCCGCCCGTACCAGGATCAGCACCCAGGCCTCGTTGCCGGTGGGCCGCGCAAAGCAGGGGTGGCCGCCCTGGCGCCACACCGGGATGCTGCGGGGCCGGGTTGGAGGGAGCAACAAGTCAGGCGGTGCGGTGTTGGGCTGAATGCGCCATCGAATCCGACTTCCCGATTACGCGTCGTGCCAGCCCGCGCCCCCGCTCACTTGTCGTCCACGGTGATCTCCTTGAACTGGCGGCTGCTCTTGTCCCACAGCCGCAATTGGTAGCGCCCATCCTCATTGTAGCCGGGGGTCAGGAATAGCTGTGCAGCGCGGGCAGGCAGGCAGACGCGGAGGCGAGGTGAGGGAATGGCGAGCGTACGCCGCAGCCCTGCACGCGGGCAGCTCTGGGGGCCGGACCCCGCGACGCATCAGCTCCCGCCGCTCCGCGCTGTCCGCCCGCGCGCTCCTCCCCAGCACTCCAGAAGCCCACTGTCATACGGTCCAGCAGCGCTCCACCCAGGGCCTTCCAACAGCCCCTGCCCTCCGTTCCCGCCAGCTGGGTGCCAGGCCATAGCAGTGCTCCCCTTGATTGCCCCACTCCAGCCCATCCGGGCTAGCTCCAGCCCTCCGCGGCCCCCGGCCGAGCGCCAGGTGCCAACATCCTCCCCGCTCGCCCCGCTCCAGCTCCCAGCTCACGCTCTCCACAGCTCCTGGCCGGGTGGCCAGGCACGCCAGCGAGGACAGCAGCCAGCAGTTGCCCAGGGTTCCCTGCGGGCGGGGAGGGCGGCGGCCGGGCAGGGGAGCAGGCACGTGAGCCGGGAAGACAACAGCGACCAGGGGCTTCGCCGGGCGTGCATGACGAGGCGGGCGGGCTTCTGTGAAGCAGGTGCAGTCCAGGCGTTCTGCCCCCTGCCGTCCAGGCCATGGTACTTTGGGCGCCACTACTGCACGGCTGCGTGCCCTGGCGGCTGCTGGGTGCGCAGCGTGGTGGCTGCGGAACTCGCCTGGTTGATGTCCGAAGCCGTGACGCCATCTGCGCCGGGTCAGGGTTGAGGCAAGGGCGGCAGTCATATCAGGCAGCGCCAGCAGCGCCCGTCTCCCGCCGGCCGTCAGCGCCGCGGCTGCGGCTGCACGAGGCTGTCTCATGCGTCACCACGCGCACCTTCGAACAGGCGCACATAGGTCTTGCCGTCGGTGGCCCGCTGGAAGGTGGGCAGGTCTTTAAGCCGGCGCCAGTCCACCACGCGAGAGACGTCGCGGCCCTCGTATATGACCCCCTTTTGCTCGACCTGGCCTATGGAGTCATCCACGGGTCGGAAGTCCGGGTCCTGAGGGTGGAAAGAAGGTCGAGAGCGACTGTTAGACATGAAGGGGAAGAATTGGGGTCGTGGCTTGGTAGGGGGTAAAGGTTTGAGGCGGAGTGGCTGGGGCCCGCAAGGGTTAACGCGGGGACTGCACAAGCTGCTGTAGCGGGTTGCGCTGGGTGGGCGTTAGCTGGTGAAGCGTGCCGCGCTGCGGCCTTCAGAAGCGGCATGCTCTAACATTGCTGGGAGTTAGCAGCAGGTGCCTTTTGTTACCCGGAGGCAAGCTCAAGGGAACCCAGGTATGCTGGCGGACTCGGGGTGGCGAGGTAGGGGCTGGAGGTGGCTGAGGGCCGCGCCCCCTCAAGTAGCCCCCCAAGTTACGGCCTGCCTCCTGCAGCGCTGAATCGCCACTCCGCGCAGCTTGCCACACGAATCCTTCCGCTGTGTCTGGTGCTGTCTTCGAGGTACGCGTCCGGCAAACCACCCGCGCGACCGTTCGGTCGCCAACTGTGTCTGTGCCGCGCTACGCGCCCTGCTGTCCAACGGCTCTGTAAGCTTTCATGCTGGTACGTGTTCGCTTCCCGACCCGAGCTTCGCATGCGATGCAGCCGTGCTATAGGCTTGCCTGGAACGAGGGCTTCTGCGAAAGCAGCTGGAAAGGCATGTTGACCAAGTAGATACAGCTACGCAGCTCGCAAGCTGGACGACGTGTTGGTCAGAAGCAGCATCGAAGGTCAATTCGCAGTCAAGTTTGTGGGTCAATGACTTGTTATGTTGTTTGTCAGGTTTAAGATACGTGTTGAATGTCTGCGTCTTCGACTCCTTGACCACGGCCGCGTGTCTGGACGTAACCCGCCTTCGATCCGCGCCGTCCCCGCACGCCGCGGGGAAGACCCAAGACGGTCCCTTCCCGCAATATTAATATTTCTTCGAACAATATACTGCGAACATTGTGAGCGTGCTAATGTCATCGCATAGGCTTACAGCGGGTCAGCAACCACCCGTGCGCTTGGCGGCAACGGCACATCTCTCCCTCAGCAGCCGTACGAGCAGCACCCGACACAGGAATTAAGGCGCAGGGTCTACGCAAGTAAAAAGTCAGAGGTTCTATATGGCGGGGCACGTATCCCAGCCAGTTGACATGGTCAGCCACCGCCGGGATGCGCGTGGGGACACGCACGAAAGGCAAAGCCAAGGGCGACACCCTTCCCACGCCTTCAAGCACCCCCTGCCCAGGGATGGGTTGCGCGCCTAAAGTGATCATCCTTTGGGCCCTCTGTTGTTACAGGGTGCTTGCGTGCCGTGGTGGCGTGCACGTGGTGCCCGGATGTGGGGAGTACCAGGAGCCCATTGATTCTGCAGAGGAAACTCGGTAAACACACACACACACACACACACACACACACACCACCCAGTTGGACAGCGTACGCCTCTGTGCTATGCTATTACACGTGCACGTGCACACCTACCCCTGCAACCAAAAACGTCATGTCGCGACGCATATAGTCGCCCGCAACTGCACTGCCAGGGGGCACCTCAGCCACCTCCAACCCCGTGGCATCCGGCCTTCGCGCTGGCGCAGGCTCCAACACGCCGAGTGCCAGTCAGCCCTTCACAGTGCCCTCAGAGGGTGCCTGCGACTTCAAGTATGTCGCTTTCCGCAGACGGCTACATGACACTGGGAGGTATGGTCGGCACTCCGCCGTTCTGCGCCGAACACACGGCCAGTCGTGAGTGCCGTTGAGTGCCATCGTGTTGCGTTTCACTCGTACTTGTATGCGCTCCATGCACGCACGCTGCGGAGGGCAGCGCCCAAGCCTGCGTGCCTCAGCATGCCGCCGCCGTCGGCACCGAAAACGCGAACGCGGCCCGATGCCCCCACTCCCCACCCCAGTCATGCGGTTCATACTTCATGTGGGTCAGCCCGGCCCCATCTCCCATTGACACTCGCTGCCCAACCCTCGCCGCCCGACCCTCCACAGGTAGCCGAATGCGCACACGCAGCGAAGCGCTTCCGCCGCTACCAGCTGCCGCCGCGGCCGCCGCCGCCCGAGCTGCTGCCGCCGCCAAAGCTGTTCGAGGAGCCTGAGCCTGAGCCGGAGCGGCCGCTGGCCGCCAGGTTGGCGCGCGTGGCGGGGTCACGGAGCTGGAAGTCGCGCAGCTGCTGAGCGTTGAACTCGCGCCCTGCGGGAGCCCGGCACACAGACGGGTCACGGGCGGGTCACGGGTAGGTTACAGGCGGGTCACGGGCGGGTCACAGGCGGGTCACAGGCGGGAGGGGAGCAGGCCTTCAGGCGCAGCGACCTCGAGCGCTCGGCCGCCGGCGCAGCTGGCGGGCCAGCCAAGCTGCGGCGCACTCGCGGCCGCTCGGGCCTCATGAGCGCAGGAACCCCGCCAGCTCTCAGCCGCTGCCGCGCTCCGTGGGAACTCTGCTAGGGGCCGCGACGCCGGCATGTAAGAAAAATTCCTGCAGGTGCAGCTCATGTCAAGGGATGCGACTGCCGCCTGTCCTGACACGGCCAGCCCTGTTGCGTGGCCTCTTCCCTCCCTAGCCGCGCCCTGTTCCCCGGCCCTCCTCTTGCCTGCCCCCTGCCGCGTGCCCACGCCTGCCGCTCTGTACGACAGCAGCAGGGTATGCCCGGGCGCCTCCTCGCCCCCCCCGCGGCCTCGCCCCACCATTCTGCAGGTCTTGCTGCCAGGTACTGAGCATGCCGCTCGAGATGAAGTCGGGGTACTGCCCCTGCAGCTGCTGCAGCCGGAACTGCATCTCGCTCATCAGCATCGCCTGCGGCAGCAAGCGGTCGCACGGCCGCTCAGCGCCAGCCCCGGTACCGCTGACAGCGCTCATGTGCTGCTCGCAAGGGCACGAACGAAGCACACCGAACAGCGCCCCATGAGGTAGCGGCGGCTGCGGCAGCGTGCCGGCACATGAGCAGCTCATGCGGTGGTGGCGGCTGCCATGCCGCCATGCGTGGCACGTGCGGGGCGGCGGCTGCACGTGCGTGCGCCTGCGCGCGGCCGCGCACCGCCCGCCAGCAGCTGTCCCCAAGCCAGCCCCTCCGCCCTCGCGCACGCCTCACCTCGCCCACGTGCGTCGGGCGAGGCCGCCGACAGCGCCCCACCGTGTCACCACACCTTGTCAACATGCCCTTGCCCACGCACCTCCTGCGCTTCGTCGTCCCCGGCCGCCGGCTGCCGCGGGCCGCACGCGCGAAGGCGCAGCTGCGGACCGCCGCCGCTGCCGTCGGGCGCCACCTCGCCGCCCGGGCCCATGCCCAACCCGGCGTCGCCGCCCAAGCCGTAGCCGGCGCCACCGCCCGGGCCCATGAGTATCCCGGTGCCGTTGCCGAGGCCGTAGCCTTGTCCGACGACCGGGACCAGGCCCGTCCCGGCACCGCTGCCAAAGCCGTTGCTCGCGCCGGCGCCGGCGCCAGGAATGGTGCCGGTGCCAGCGCCAGCTTCGACGTCGACAGCGTAGCAAACGGGGTCTGAGCCAAAGGCCGAGGGCCCGCCAATGACGCCTTGCGTCTCGGGGAGAGGCGGCGGCTGCAGTTGAGCGGGCTTGGGGTCCTGGGGAGCGCCACGGCGCGAGCAGCATGGCAGGCGTCGGCAGCATGGCAGGCGTCATCAGAGTCCAAGCCCCGCCCTCGGCTTTACCTGGTTCTCCGACCGGCGCTGCCGCTGCTCCTGCTCCCGGTGGCTCCTATTGTAGTGCACCGTGAAATTGGTGTGCCCATTGTTGCACGGCGTGTCGCTACTGTCCCGTGGGACGCTCGGCCACGGAACGTCGTCCTCGTCAATGGCCTTCCGGCAGATGCAGCACGTCAGCTTCTTCCACTTCAGCCAGCAGCTGCGGGTCCGCCGGCATGGAATGTAAGGTCGCACACGGGACAGCGCAAGGTTGCGTCGAGGAGTTGCAGAAAGTGGGCCACCACTTGGGCTAGCGTTGCCAGAAAGCGTGATTGAAATAGGTTACACCTAGTGGGCAGTGTTGCACGAAGGTTCGTTGCAGACTTGCAGTCTTGCATACTCTCCGCCCCGAGGCCTGCGCCGGCGCCCGCACAGCTCCGGCTCTGCCAGTGCGCCCTCGCGTGCCCCAGCCCCGCAAGCTCACGTCGTGAGGCAGGGCTCGCAGAAGGCGTGGCCGCAGGGTAGCACCAGCGGTCGCCGCGGAGGCGGGACCGGCGGGCCGCTCGCCGCGGCAGCCGCGGCGCCGTTGCGGCGCCGCAGCAGTCCGCCGCCGAGCAGCGGCCGCCGGAGCTCGGCCGCTGTCTCGGCGCTGCCTTCGGCGACGAAAGCTCCGGCTGGTCCGGCGCCGGCGCTGGCGCCAGCGCTGGCGTCGCGGAGAGGCAAGGGTACACGATAGGAATGACGGAATATGGAAAAGAGACGCAGGATCGGTACCTCGGCCAAAGAGGACCTCTCTCCCACACGTGACGAATTGACGCCCACTGCCAACGACGAGGACGAGCAGCCGCCCTGAGTGAAGTCCTCGAGGCAGACGGGGCAGGAGGTGGGGTTGTAGGAGCGCGACCGCATGGCCGCCTGGTCGCACTTGAGCTTCTCCAGCTTGCTCTTGCAGTCCTGCGCAACGACAGTAGGGGCATGCGGACGTGAGCCGTGAGCTGCCAGTGGCTGCTGCTAGCTACGACGGCCGGCCGTACGGCAAGGGCTGGCAGGGTCAGCACGGCCGGGAGAAGCAGGTGACGAACGGTCAGCCGGGGCTGTGGCCGTGCTGGCTGGCTGGCAGGCGCGCAGGGCGCGCGGAAGCGGCATCGCCACGCACCTGGTAGCGAGGCCCAGCTGGCTTGCCGAAGATTATAAGTACGCACACGAACAAGATAAAGCACCCGACGATGCGCAGGGCAAAGATGTCCTGGGACGTGAATCCATGAAATTGGATGGTCCAGCCAGAGCGAGCGTGCTGCTGCCGAGCTGTGCGGCGCCCCGCCAGCGCCAGGCCGATGTCCACTACCGCCCGCTCCACGGCGTCGCCGTACCTGGTAGTACGACAGGGAATGTACGGCAGGGTGGGTATGACGGGTTGGGATGGGGACGGGGGCCTGGTGCAGTTATGGGTCGTTTTGGCTAATGATAGAGGGGCACGTGCAGGGGTAGCGCACCTGGAGTCGCGGAGCACGGGCTTGACGCCGTCGATGATGTTGCCCAAGACGTCAAAGGTGAGCATAGACGTGGCGCCGGCGCCGGCGGATATGTAGAGCTGGCGGTCCTTGATGGACAGGAACAACACGACGCCGTTGTTGCATGCGGCGTCGCCGACGCCCCACTGCAATGCAAGCAGGGGCATCAAGCTTAGCTCACGGGCGCAGGCTGGTGGCTCCGGCCCTTCGCACACACCTTGTCGTGAAGAGCTTTCGCAAAGGTCTCAGCTTGATGTTCAATACCAGAGCCGTCGAGAGCCATGTTGTGCAAGAGCGCCACGGCCATCTGCGGGGGGCGACCGGGGAAAGGGTTTGCGGCACGGTTGACAACTGCCCGCTGGCTTCGCGACAGCAAGGCGCCTTCTTCGCACCTGATAACCGCGAGGACCGAGAGCGCCGCACTCTGCGCGCACGTAAGGCTTCTCCCCTTCGCGAATGAGCTTAATGAGTCCCTCGACGACGTTGGCCGATTCATATGTCAGAACGAAATCGGGGTCACATATCAAAGACTGTGCAAAAAAGGTAAAGGACGGCGCAGGTCTGTCGTGAAGCAAGGCGCTTTGACCATGTACTCGCTTGCTTCGTCAGAGACGCACCTGCACGCCCCGTCGCCCGCAACGCTCCAGGTCTACGGCTGGGTTGGGGAAAGAGTCAGGCGTCCATGACGGATTCTGGGCTCTGGTTTGCACAAGCAGCATGAGAACGGGCAGGGCAACGGCGGGTAAAATTCGAGAGCGCCATCGCGGGTCTCTGTTTGGTACTAGCATGGTTTGTTGCGGTTGTCAGAGGTGTGGGCGTTGCAGTGGCGGGGGGCAGCTTTTTGAGGTTAGCCTTGTACGATTTGGGGTGTTGGCCCGGACCGGAGTTGCACGGGCGCCTTTCCTGCGCGACGACCTGACTTGCCAAGGCCTGCAATCCTTAACCTCTTCACCTTAACTTCTTCAAGCAAACGCTCACCCAAGAGCATCTCACGGAAACTGCCCCTGGACTTGGTTGGATGTTGTCGCCCGGCGGTCTGCAGCAAGGCCGGCCGGTCACCACGCTACTTCGCCGCTCACACGAGTTGCGTCACACGGGTCGTAGCAAGAAGGTTGTTGCGTGTTGCAGCATTAGCACCGTCAAGGCTTACAGCGTCCATCTGCGAGGCGCCTGGCCGACCCTCCGTTCAGTTTTGGCAAACAGAGGCCACCTCAATCCGGAAGCGAGCAGCCCACACGCGCGCCCCAACGCCAGCTATTGCTCGGGCGCCGCTAGCACTCGGAGCCATCAGCCCACAGCCTCGCCCTGCACGCGGTGCGGCACGGCATAGCCACTGCAGGCACCCTGCCTGGGGCATTTCCTGTTCCTCGCCTCCACGCGCTCCGCCCAAGTCCACCGCAAGCACCCGCGACCGCGGGCCCGCATGTGCACACTCAACACGTCAGCGCCAAGCCCCGCCCCGCGTCACGACACTACCACGGCCCCTGATGGCGTCTGCACGGCCCCCATTTCCCATCCGTACAAATCAGCACCCTATGGGTCGCTCGCTGGTCACACCACCACACGTAGACACAGCACACACGGGCGCGTGTGCCGCGGATCGACGCCGCCTTCCTTCCCCATCTGCCAACAAAATTTGCCGCACCCTACATGGCACTTGTCTCCCCTCCTCATCTGGCACCTCTCAGCAGGTGACCGCCCCCCAGCAGCGCAGCGCTCCCGCCGCTACCAGCTGCCGCCGCGGCCGCCGCCGCCGCGGCTGCTGCCGCCGCCGAAGCGCACCGAGGAGCCGGAGCGGCCGCTGGCCGCCAGGTTAGCGCGCGTGGCGGGGTCACGGAGCTGGAAGTCGCGCAGCTGCTGAGCGTTGAACTCGCGCCCTGCGGGAGCCCGGCACACAGACGGGTCAC
Source organism: Chlamydomonas sphaeroides (assembly GCA_001662425.1). NCBI lineage: Eukaryota > Viridiplantae > Chlorophyta > Chlorophyceae > Chlamydomonadales > Chlamydomonadaceae > Chlamydomonas > Chlamydomonas sphaeroides. Next base: position 45,720 of record BDDC01000307.1, on the reverse strand, counting down.
GGGCAGGTCACGGCGGGATGGGAGCAGCCCCCGCAGGCGCAGCGACCTCGGGCTGCAAGCCTCGGGGCTTGGCCCAGGGCGCCAAGCCGCAGCGTACGCGCGGCCGCGCAGCCGTGGCCCGAAGCACTTCCGGATTCCTGTTGAGCCCCCTCCACGCGCGGACCCCGCTATGGGGCTGCTGCCCCTGCACGCTTCCGAGGCCCTTCTCGCTAGCGTACAGGACGGCGGCCCGCGGAGCTTGCTCCGCTGCCAACGCGCAATCTCGGACATACCCAGGCCCCCCTGCGGCCCATCCCTCCCCAGCGGCCCCTCCGCACCGTTCTGCAGGTCCTGCTCCCAGGCGCTCAGCATGCCTGTGGAGATGTACTCGGGGTGCTGCCGCCGCAGCTGCCGCAGCCGGAACAGCATCTCGCTCATCAGCAGGTCCTGCGGCAGCAGGGTAGCGTTCGCACAGCTGGACGGTCAGCGCTTCCGCCTGCTATGGGTGCGGCACCATCGCCGTTGAACATTGGAGCACACACCAGCACTTCGCCAGGGTTGCTTGTCGGAGCTTCACCAGGGCCATGGTAAGCCACTGCCAAGCCGCTCGGCAGCTGGGCCGCCGGCATAAACACACCGCAACCACCGGCAACGTCCAAGCCTGTGTTGCGCGCCGCGTACCTCGTTCATGCGGTTGTACCAGACCGCCCGCCGCCGGTTGCGGCCCCAGCGCAGCCGCAGCCGCGGGCCGCCCACGCTGCCGCCCATGCCCATGCCCATGCCGCCGCTGCCAAAGCCGTAGCCCATGCCGGTGCCCACCCCCGAGCCCGAGCCCATGTCGTAGTAGCGGTCCGCCTCGTCCGTGTCGTCCACGGTGCAGGGCGGCCGGGGGCCCGAGGAGCCCGAGGGGCCGCCCATGCCGCCGGGCGTGTCGGGGCGCGGCGCCTGCGGCTGGGAGGGCTGGATCGGAAGGGGAGGGCAGGGAGGAAGGGGAGGGCTCGAACCATAGGGTGGTCAGGGTGGAGGGCGGCAGATGGCGGCCGTCGCCGAGGCCACCGGAGCCGGGCGTGTGTAGGAGGTGTATGAGCGGGGTGGGGGAGTTGGCCACGCACCTGGGAGCCCGGCGGGCGCTGCAGCGGGGTGTCCCGCGGGTCGGTGGGCGGCGGCGCGTCGTCCTCGTCAATGGGCTTGCGGCAGATGGGGCACGTCAGCTTCTTCTGGTCCAGCCAGCTGCGGCGCAGAGGCGGGCGGGGCGCCAGGGGCACCACGTCAAACGGCTACACGCCGGTGGGACTGGGACACAACGGAGGCAGCGGGTTGCTCACGTGGGCGCTCCTGAGGGCCACCTGGCGCCGTGTGCCGGTGCAGGGCGGTGCGCCCGCAGGCCTGGGGCCAAGCCCACGTGCGCTCGGCATCACTCACGCCGTGATGCAGGGCTCGCAGAAGGCGTGGCCGCAGGGCAGCACCAGCGGCCGCCGCGGAGGCGGGACCGGCGCGCCGCCTGCCGCGGCAGCCGCGCCGCCGTCTCCTGCCACCGCCGCGGTCCCGGTCCCGCCGCCCGCCGCGGTGCCGCCCGCTGCGGCCGCCCCGCTCCCCACCAGCGGCCGACGGAGCTCATCGTCCGCCTCGGCCTTGCCGTCGGCGGCAGCTGCTCCGGCCGAGCCGTCGCCACCGCTGGCGTCTCGGGACTGCGGCGAGCCGGCGGCGCCATCGGCGGGTCCGTCGCCGTCCTCGGCGAAGTCCTCGAGGCAGACGGGGCAGGAGGTGGGGTTGTAGGAGCGCGACCGCATGGCCGCCTGGTCGCGTTTGAGCTTCTCCAGCTTGCTCTTGCAGTCCTGCGCAGGGGTTGTTGCGGTCGCTGTCGGTGTTAGCGCTCCGGCAGGACTGCGCCATCCCTGCACCGGCAACCCCCGCCTCATGCAGCCACGGGGCCAAGCCCCAAGCAATGCAGGCCGAACACGACAACTTGGCACAACACACAACATACATCCCGCAACGCACGCACCGAGTAGCGCTTGCGGCGCTTCAAGTCGACCCTCCTGTTCCACAGGGCCACCCCAGCGATGGCGCCGCCCATGCCCAACATCACCGCCACATCACTCCAGCCGCCACTCTGTGGCTGCACATCACGCCCCGCCAGCGCCAGGCCGATGTCTACGACGGCGCGCTCCACAGCGTCGCCGTACCTAACCGTACATGGACAGGGCGGGTACGGCAGGGTGGGGACGGCGGGGTGGGTTGTGGGGCCTGGTGCGGCGCGGTGGGACGTGCGCTGAGCTTGCGGCAGAGCGCTCAAAAGGAGCAAGTCGCACACCTGGAGTCGCGGAGCACGGGCTTGACGTCATCGATGATGCTGCCCAGGACGTCGTAGGTGAGCATGGACGTGGCGCCGGCGCCCGCCGAAATGTAGAGCTGGCGGTCTTTGATTGAAAGGAGCATCACGACGCCGTTGTTGCACTCTGCATCGCCTACGCCCCACTGCAAAGGCAGGTGAAGGGAGGTGACCAGAGGTGGGGAGCTAGGGTGCCGGACGTCTTGCAGTTGTAACACAGCGCCCTGGGCAAGGAGTAAGGCGGAGGGGCTGGGCCCCTGCCCCCTGCACACACCTTGTCGTGAAGCGCCTTCGCAAAGGTCTCAGCTTGACGTTCGACGCTAGATCCGTCGGGCGCCATGCGGTACATAAGCGCAACGGCCACCTTCGCGGGGGTTGGCGGGGTGAGGGTGACGGTGCGGCACGGTTGGCTCACTCCGCGTGCAACAGGGCCATGTCCTTCGCACCTGGTAGCCACGCGGACCAAGAGAGCCGCATTCCGCGCGGACGTAAGGCTTCTCGCCTTCGTGAATTCGCTTGATGAGTCCCTCAACGACGTTGCCCGACTCGTAAGTCAGGATGCCGTCGGGGTCACAAATCCATGACTGTGAGCAGCAGGAAGATGCGAGGTCAAGTAACGGAGGTTGCACCCGGTGACAACTCTCGTTCCGCACCTGCACGCCTCGCCGCCCGCAACGCTCCAGGTCCACGTTGGGGTTGGGAAAGGTGTCGGGTGACCAAGAGGTCCTTTTAGCTGCGACCTGGATGGCGAGACCAAACAGCATGGCCAGGGCAGCGTGCCCTAGCCGAGAGCGCGCCATGGCGTTTCCTAGCTGTGCTCAGGGGTGCTACTGTGGGTCTGTTGCAAAGGGCTTGGGTTTTGTTGCAGACTCCTGGGCGGGGCAGCTTCTGCACATGTTGCCTGGCACGGTGTCCGCCGTACGTGTACGTACGCCAGCTGCCTTGGTCTGCTCGTGTCTGCCTCAAACTGCATACGTTGCTCGGTAGTCAACAGCGAGGAGCATGCTGGGCTCGTGCCACTAGCACGGAAAGCCCCTTCACAGGCCCGAGCGCAAAGAAGCAAACGCGGCAAGTATGCACACAAAACCTCAGCCGTTACACCAGCAGATACGCCACGCCACGACTCTATCAGCCATCTAGGCGCCACCCTTGCGCCGGTACAACTCACAACCCGCGCCCGCGTTCTTTGACGCCCCTCCCTATCTGCCTGACACCTCCTGACACGTGCCCAATGCAGGCGCTGCACTCCAGTACAGCGAGGGCCCCTGTCCCCTATAACATCGCCATTCAAGACGAGTTTGCTCCCATCCTGGATTGGGAAAGGGGCGTAAGCCCAACCCCCTGCGTCGTCTGGAGTCTCGGGCCACGGCCATGTAAACGCCCTGTTGACCGCTGCCTCTGCAGCGGCTCAGCACGCTGCCTTCGCCACAGCAGCAAGGACTGCTGCTGGGAGCTACAAAGCCTCTGCCAGTTTGACCAGTGGCCGCAGCGGGGCCGGGGCACAGGTCGCCTCGTGGCGTCGAGTGTACCCCACTGGACCCCGCCACCACCCGTCGCTGCCGCAAACCTCTGCTCCAAGCTCCGAGCAAGTCCATGTCCGTCATGCGCCATCAAGCATGCTTGACCGCCAGGCCGTCAGCCGCTACGCAGCCCGTCGGCACATGCTGATCTCGGCGGGCCGGCGTCTACTTGGGGTTGCGCAGCACCATGATGACCGAGTCTCCCCGCAGGAACATCTTGCTGACGAACCGGTCCTTGTTGACTGGTCGCGAGCCCTTCTGGCCTTTCCCCGACTTGGGAATCTCCGTCCACATCTCCTTGACATTCTCCAGAATCATGTTGCAGTGCCGGTCGAACGCCTTCACTCGTGCTAGGAGCTTGTGGTTGTTCCGGCAGTTGATGAGCACTTGGCCGTTCGTCTTGACGCTCTGGGTGAGCACTGAGAGCGGCCCCGTGCGGTACTCGTCCTCCTCCTTCTTCTCAAGCTCATCTACTGTGGGGTTCTTCTCCGTGGCCATGTTGCTAGAGCGGGCAAGGGCAAGGGCGGGACTTGGCGCCGGCGCGTGGAAACAGTGGCTTGGCGTTGATAAGGATGTTACGTTTGAGGTTGTGGTGCTGTGCGAAGCTGTGAAGTGAGTCCAAGCGTGCAAAAGGTCAGGCAAAATGGAGCCCGATTCCGCTCGGAGTCGCTGCGAGCTCCCGACATCCTCGGCGCATACTTCTAGTAGCTTAATAATACCATACGTAAACGTGCGTTCGTAGTGGCTTCTCCTTGCACGAGCAAAGGCAGCAGCTGTCGCTCCCCGGATGGCCGAGGGTGGCGAGGGCAACAGGCCGGCCATCAGCTTCCTGGAGGAGGCCCAGCGGACTCGTGAGGCGGGAGCGAGAACGAGGGCACAGAAATGCTGGCGGGCACCCGCGCCCGCACACCCTGACATCGTGCGTTAACCCCTCGCCCATGCGCCTGACCTCGCCATACGCCCGCAGGCAAGCCCCCTGAGCCGAGCTACGCACCAGCACCATATGTGGCCCCTTTCCGGCCGTCCCAGCCGCCCGCGGCGGACAACCTGCCGAGCTTCGCCTCTCAAACATCCCTCCACAGCCGGCTCGCGGCCCCATCCGCCAGCTCCGCCCAGCCACCCCACGTCCCACAGAACCCGCCGCCTGCAAATGCCGCGGCCTACCCACCTATCTCGCCAGCGGCGGCGCCCGTCGTGCAGGTGCCGCCAAGCATCGCCTCCATGTCCGTGGCCGGCACGGACAATCTTCACACACACGCTGGGCTCAGCGCCCAGCAGCTAGCGCAGCTCCTCACAGTGACGCAACAGCAGCTTTCACACCTCCAACAAGCGCAGGCGCTGCTGCTGCAACACGTGCAGTCTTTACAGGTCAGCTCATTCACGGCCGGCAGCATTGGCGGCGCTAGCCACGGCTGGGCGCCCTCGGTCGCCGGCGACGTGCAGCCGCCCGCAGGCGCAGCGCAGCCGCCCCTTCCCCTCCGTCGGCCCAGTGAGCTCGGGGCCCACGACGCCGCTGCTTCCCCGGCGCCCGCGCCCGTGCCGCTCACGGCAGCGGCCGTGGAATGGGCCGCCGCGACCGCGGCGGGCGGCGCAGAGTCAGCAGGCGCGAGGCTGGCCACGGGACCCCTCATGTCGATGGGTTCCGGAACCTCCTTCCTTTCCGCGGTCAGCGCCCGACCCACATCGGCCAGCCGCCAGCAGAGCGGCGGCGTCCCGTCTGGGGCGCTGCGGCCGCCGCGCCCTCAACCCTCCGGCGGCGCAGCCCCGGTCACGTCGCCGCCACAACACGCCCTCTCCGGTCCCCGGCCAGTGCAGAACCTGCCGCCGCCAAGCCGCCGCCCGTCGTCACCGGGTCACATGGGAGGCGCCCTGGACGCCCTGGCATTGCAGGCGGCCGCCGGCGGCGGCTCCGCTGGCTCGGCGGCTCCGCCGCCGCTGCAGGCCCTGACGCGACCGCCGAGCGCCCGCAAGCCGTCAGTGCCGTCGCCGCACTCGC